>SJYX01009653.1:22486-102189 GCA_006410675.1 Oreotragus oreotragus | reverse complement strand
AGATCAGCCCTGGGATTTCTTTGGAAGGAATGATGCTAAAGCTGAAACTCCAGTACTTGGGCCACTTCATGAGAAGAGTTGACTCATTGGAAAAGACTGTGATGCTGGGAGGGATTGGGGGCAGGAGGAGAAGGGGATGACTGAGGATGAGATGGCTGGATGGCATCACGGACTCTATGGACGTGAGTCTGAGTGAACTCCAGGAGATGGTAATGAACAGGGAGGCCTGGCTTGCTGCGATTCATGGGGTCGCAAAGAGTCGGACATGACTGAGTGACTGAACTGAACTGAACTGAACTGAAAAGGTCAATTCACACTTAATGATGAAATTTCACGTTCTCGATAGTGTGTTGTGAAGGTGAATTCCCACTATTCATATAGAGAATAATTGTATAAATTATTTTTCAATTTTTCTGTTTTAATGGGGATTCCCTGATAGCTCAGTTGGTAAAGAATCCACCTGCAATGCAGGAGACCCTGGTTCAGTTCCTGGTTGGGAAGATCTGCTGGAGAAGAGATAGACTACCCACTCCAGTATTCTTGGGCTTCCTTTGTGGCTCAGCTGGTGAAGAATCCACCTGCAATGCGGGAGACCTGGGTTCGATCTCTGGGTTGGGAGATCCCTGGAGAAGGATTTATCCGCAGCATCTTTTGTCAATCATTGCTGAGTAATATTATTTGAGCAGAGGATTTTGTGGGAAAAAAATGTCAATTCGCATTTAATGAAGAAATTTCACATTCTTGATAGTGTGTTGTGAAGCTGCATTCCCACTACTCATATAAAAAATAATTATATAAATTATTTTTCAGTTTTTCTTTTCTAATAATAGAGATAACTGTGTTGGGTAGTTACTATGTACTATTATTGGAGAAGGAAATGGCAACCCACTCCAGTATTCTTGCCTGGAGAATCCCAGGGATGGGGGAGCCTGGTGGGCTGCCGTCTATGGGGTCACACACAGTCGGACACGACTGAAGTGACTTAGCAGCAGCAGCAGCAGCAGTCGCTCATTACCAGCTCTGCATAGGTAAGCTTATTTATTCCCACCCAAATAACCTTATTATTAATATTGCCATTTTATAGGTGAGACAGTTGGATTGCAGAGAAAGTTAAGTAGCTCTTCCATGGGTAAATTGCTGGGAAGTGGTAGCATAGGGCCTGAGTCAGTCCCACTGACCGCACAGCCCGTGCTGAGATACCATGCCAAGGTCAAGCCATTCATTTTCTTGAAGAAAAAGAAACTTCAGTGTCAGCATAACCACACCAAAATTTTATTACACTGAGGAATGACTAAAACAATATAGAATAAAAGAGAACTGACACAAACTCTTAACCTTTAGAAATTAATGCAGCAAGTTTATCTCTCAAAAAATTTTTAAAGGATTTTAGAAAGAAGGAAAATGAGATTTAAAATATTAATAGCATTTTAAACATAGGGAAACAGGAAGGTCAGGATTTTTTTTTAATCATTTGTAAGAGGAGAAAGCTAACCCCAAAATGACAGTGTTACTTTGTGTCCTTCTTTTTCAAAGTGTGAATCTCAAAAACTGGGATTTGCAGTAGAAAAGCAGCAGGTCAGAACTCAGAAGCCCAGGATTCACTTTTCTACTAACTCTGGGTGACCTTGAACACATCACCCTCTAAGTTGCAGTTTCCACAACCTGAAAGTCGTTTTCTTCTAGTAATAGTCACAGGTCATGCCAGCTCTAGCATTTTCTATGTATCTTCAGACTGGAAATTCGTGTAGAACTTGTACACGTAGTCTTAGAATCAAAACAAATTAATCTCTTTTCTAAGATGGGAATTCTGTTGTTGTTTTCTTGAGGAGATTGACAGCTGGACAGACTTGAATTCCATCGGTGGCTCTTTGGTCATTTGCTGAGGTTGGTAAAGTCTATTTGTCTTCAAGAAGGCACTGTCAGGCCTTAGGAGCACAGTATAGAGCCATATAGAACCATTAGAACAGCAAGCGACAAGGATGGTATAGTCAGCAGTGCTCGCTCTCCTCCCTTCTTTTCTTTTCCCCCCAAAGACATTAAGTCAGTTTTCTCTTTATATCAGAAACTAGGCTCCATGAAGTTCCTCCCAGGAAATCAACAGGAGGAAATGCTCAAATTAAGATAGCGAGCCTGATCCGTCTATGTTAACAACACCTCTGTTGAGAGCTGGGAATCACAAAGCGTAGCATAGAGTCAGAAGGAGAATCTGTCATGATTTTACCCTACGAGAACCTAGTGTAAAAAGTCAGGGTCTTTCCCACTTTTCCTAACCCAGGGAGAAGGCGGAGTAGGGACAGATGAACTATGAAGCCTTTCAGACTGCCACAGTTCTGTCAATAATCCTTTTATGGACTTAAAACCACTCTGTTCCATTGCCCCTTCACTTCTCAGAAAACAGCAGCGACTCATGTCAATGGAGGGGAAATGAGTGCACTTTTCATTTGGGGACCCTTCAGCAGAAAGGCAGTCTGAGGAAGTCTCTCTGAATGCGCCTTTGACAGTGATGTGCTTCTTCTTTTGACAGACCTACAAGGTCCTGCCTTTTTTTCTCCCCCTTCTAATTTTGTGCATATTTTAAGTGAGGACTGTAGTGTGCTTCTCCATCATGGTTTAATTAAGACATTAGTATTCATTCAGTAAGCACAAGGCAAGCTCGTATCTCCAAGGAGCAGAGACAGACACCACAGGGTCAAGCTAACTGAAATAGAAGTATGGCATCTTGTCTTGAAATTCAGAGACCCAGAGTCTGGCATTTGCGTGAAAAGCTGACACAGGGCAGCTTTAGCGTGCAATGGGAAATCTGTGGTCCCTTTCAAATTTCTTTGTTTGGAGAATGTATTTCAGTGTCTGTGTTCAGCATCCAGGTGTGAAAACTGTGTATATTAGGATATTTGGGACTGTGAAAACACAGAGGTTTTTAAAAATCTTTTGAGATTGCAGAAATCACATCCATACATTAGCAGAACAGGTTTTTAAAATCATCTTGGAATGAGGGAAAACGTGAGTAGCCTACGTGAAACATATGGTAAGAACTGTTCATTCCATTTATGTTTGTTTCTGAGAGCTGTACTTATTGCAGCTTATAAAATCAATTCAGTTTGGTTTCTGTTTCTCTGGGCAGTAAATTATTTTCTGTGTAATAAAGGAGACATGAACCCAAGATACGGATTATGGAAATGTTTTTGTCACAAATAAAGATATCAGCATTTTGACTTCAAGCAAGATTGAAAAGTCTCTCTCCCAAAAAAGCCAAACTATTAAGGAGCCTTTTCCATTTTGCTTACACTGATCTTAAGAAAAATAGAATATATAAATCTCAATTGTTTAGAAGACCACACAAGCCTGTACTTCTTCTCCTGGGCTGAACTGATCTAAGTAGCGTCTAATACATTACCAATTTTAATTTGATCAACTAAAATACATTTTCTTAAAAATAATTTGTTATCCCTATTACTACCACTGGAAACATTGAACCAGCATCCAAATTATACTTTTCTGATGAAATTCTTACTCTGATGAATCTTGTTTGTTGTCATTCATTGCTTCACTTCTAATTCGTTATTAATCACAGCTCATGGGTTCAATTGCTATAAACAGTTCATAATGGTTTATTTGTAGATCTTAGGTTTTCTTTAATCTCCCCACAGTGAATTACAGTAGAACTCAATTTATTTACTGGCATTATTAAATAGTTGAGTAATACTCGGGTTTTGAATTGTTAGTCTTTTCTTTTTTTATATAAAGAACTGAAAAATCTTGCCAGAAACCAGTAAGAATTTTCAAAATATTTCTCTTTGAAGACTTGGGCTCTGATACTCTCACACATGTGATGTTCGATTGAAGTTGTTTCTGGTAGCTTGAGCTCCCATAACTGTCTTTTCTTACTTGTCAGGTCAGAAGTCCTGGCATTACACCCAAACCCTCTTCTGGAACTCAGCCCTCATTTCCTCAGGAACAGAATGAGTTCATGGGGATGAAATGTCTTTGGCAAAATGTATCACAACAAGTGAGACACGACATTCTTTAGCAAATAGAAAGTCCATGAAAGTAAGCGTTTTCCCACTTGCCCGAAATCTCAGAAAGAGACAATAACCCTCAGAGAAGCAGAAATCTTTTTAATATGATATATGCTCCTCTCTCATCCCACAGGAAACAGATGGCTCAAAAGACTTGCTTCCACAAGAAACACTGGGAGAAGCTAAGGTTGAATTTAGACAGACCTGCAGGAGAGCCTAGGTTTGCAGTCAAGTGCTTACCCCTGAGCTACACCCTCAGGGACCTAGGTGTGGACATCAATTTCCAGCAGTGTGAGAACAGCAGTCCTATTTCTGTTCCATGCCTCCTTATCGCCCATGGAGTGAGGGTCAGATTCACGAACAACGAATGCATTTGGAAACTGAGTCTTAACCCCAACCTATACTTGCCTCACCTCTCAAAGCACAGCTGAAAGAGTGTCTCTTCCATTCAGCTGACCGGCTTGTCCTCTAAACGTGCTGCACACACCCCACCCTCTCTCTCCTACTCTGAACTGTGCTTTTTCATTGATTCAAAGAGCTGTCTCTTCCTGGGCTATGATATAGTGCTGTCTTCTCAGTGCGATCCTCTCTAGTCACCCCCGTTTGTTTGTGGGGAGCCCTACTGTAGTGCATTAGGTTCCAAATCGTGAACTGAAGGCCTTGGGGATAGGGGGAGAGGTGCCGGGAGAAGGTGGAGGGTACACTGAACCACTAAACCCGAATCTGTCTATGCAGCAAACATTGCTGGGAACACAAAAACAACTAAAATTACAGCTAATGTCATAGGCAGGTTGTGACAGTAAGGAGGGAACACTTACTAAGCAAAATCAGGACACATCATAGTGAATTATATAAAACTGCAAACGTTTGGCTGCAAACGTCCCTACATTCTTTTCCCTTTGAATATTCTTATTTTATGAGCCATTCATTCAACCTTCTCTGCTTTGAAAATATCAATGATGGCCTTACATATGTTTCTTCAATTCACTTGTAAATACCTTGAGTCAGAAGCCATGCCTTCATTTGTTTCATGTTTACTGATCCCCATAAATAGCTCTTCAGACCTTTATTTCATGCTTCTTAAGCATCTGCCCCAGCCACTTTCATTCACTGAGTCAGTGACATTGCCTTTCACCGTGCCAAGAGCATGAAGGTATGTTCTCTTAGTACTTACTGCCACAGGGCAAAGGAAACTTTTGGAGGTGAGGGACATGTTTAGGACATAGGTGGTGGTAGTGGTTTCCCAGTTGTATACTTATCTCCAAATTCGTTGAGTTTTATACATTATATATGTACAGCTTTTTGTATGTCAATCATACCTCAATAAGGGGGGCTTTTTAAACTGAAGTATAGTTGATTTACAATATTTCAGGTGTACAGCAAAGTGATTCAATTTTATAGATATATATATATGCTTTTTCAGATTATTTTCCAATATAGGTTATTACAAGATATTGGATATAATTTTCTCTGTTCCACAGCAGGACCTTGTTGTTTATCTTCTTTATATATAGAAGTGTATATCTGTCAGTCCTAGATTCCTACCTTATCCCTCACCGCCCCCCGCTTTCCCTTTGGTAGCCATAAATTTGCTTTCTCTGTGAGTCTATTTCGGTTTTGTGAATAAGTTCATTTGTGTCATTTTTTAGATTCTGCATATAAGTGCTGTCATATGATATTTGTCTTTCTCTGGTCGGATTAAAGTGATTTAAAAAACAAAGAGAATTTACCATTGTTCCACCTCTAGACTCACCCAAGTATCAGCCAGACTCACCTGCTCATAGGAACATGTGTCCCTCCTTCTTGCCAAAGCTACCATTCTCTCTGTGCACTGCGTCCATCATCACTCCCCCGCTCCAAAGTCCATCAGTTCTTGTCTCCTTCTAGCCTCGAGGCTCCCTGCAGCATCACCCCAGCTTCCCACTGCTGAGATCGCTGTGCCTCTGCAGTATCAGAATATCTGCGATGCTCCAAGCATCGCTCACCCAGTATCCCATTCCTAACTCCTCCTTCCCTGTGAACATCTCCTCCAAGACCTAGCTTAAAATATCCCCAGCTCCTTGAAAAATCTCCCTTTAAATGTCTTTTAATGTAAGATGGATCACAGTCTGGCAGGTGCTTTCTTATACACATATATACATGCTTCCCCATTAGATAGAACTCATTGTATGCAGAGGTTACATCTTAAGAATCACTGCCTCTCCGTTACGTGGCTTTCTTGCAGAGTTGTTATTTTAACACATGCTTGTGGCATAATTTTGCTTCCTTTTCTGTCACCAGGTAGGACATAATGAAAGTAAACACTCATGTCATATGCCATTTGTGTTCTCAAATAGCTTTCTTTTGATGATATGCCTTCCTAAAGATTCTTCTAGACATAGAAGAAAACATGCTTTAACAACTGTTTTGTTTTCTTTTCCTTTTGTTCCTAGCTAGTTGCTCTCATCTGTCCTCCTAGGCTCACAGAGGTTATTCAGGATCTGCCTGTGGCCACTCTCCCCCTTACCCTCATCTTACACAGCCCACCTGACTTCTAGAATAAAAAGGCAACTAATAGCACTGACCACTGTCCTCACAGTCATAGTAAATCATAAAGCATAAGGAAAAGTGTGAAAGTGTTAGTCGCTTAGTCGTGTCTGACTCTTTGAAACCCCTTGGACTGTAGCCCACCAGGCTCCTCTAGACAATCCCTTGTCCATGGGATTCTCCAGGCAAGAATACTGGAGTGGGTTGTCATGCCCTCCTCCAGGGGATCTTCCTGACCCAGGGATCAAACCTGCTTCTCTTACATCTCCTGCATTGGTAGGCAGGGTCTTTACCACTAGCGCCACCTGGGAAGCCCCAGCATAAGGGAAGGGCAGTGTTTATTACCCCTGCACCCAACATGTGCACACATGTGCTTGCACACGCACAGCAGATCTGTGGAGAGGGATGATTATCCTCTTCATTCCACACACGCAGAAGCGGAAGCTGGGAAAGAAGGATGCCTTCCCTGAGATCCAGCCTTAAATGTTAGAGCTAAGAATCAAACTTGGGACAACCCTGCATCAAAGCCAGGGTGCTTTCTATTCCTCATATGGCTTCAAAATAGGGGGAAGTGATTAATGTTAATGCTTGTAAGGCTCATGTATATGACTGTGGTAGATTATTCATAGCTATATTGGGTATACATCATAAAAATATAAATTAGTCACTAAACCATGATGGATCAGGCTTCACATATGTTCCCAACTGCTGAGATAAGCACCTCGCAGAGCATCATTCACTGAGGCATTATGTAATCTGTGCTTGCAACCTTCATCTGAGGCAGAGGACACTCCATGGTTCAGAGGAGAAAGTCAAGGCCCAGAGAAGAGCAGATGCTCCCCCGGAGTCAGAGCGATAGTCTCAGGGTGTCACTCCACCCTGGATCTGTGTGTCTAGGTCTGATTAGCCATGCTTTTGAGAAATACAGTCCATCAGCCAGTTTTTCTTGAAGGGGCAGAGTTGACACTTCCCCAGCTAAGGATTCCAAACAGACTAATCTGGAAGGGATGCCAGGTTCACATGACAACCCCAGTTGTAAAAAGAATACAGCAAAGGCATGTTGCAGTTCAAAAATATTTGAAGACCATAGTTTTAAAAAATCACTGGCCAGGAGCCAGTGTTGAATCCTGAATCCCTCTTTCCCAAACTTTTCCTACTAGGTTTGTATATATGTAAGTGGGCCCAGCTTTTAAACCTTAGCAACTCTAGATATTGTATATGAGTAGAATTATGAAAAAATAGATTAGGTTAGCTTCCATTTATTTTCTTCATTTAATACCCACTCTCTGCCAAGTATTCCATATAGTTTGAGTGAAGAACCAGAAATGATCCGTTTCAACATCAGAAAATTAAAAATGTTGCAGAATATGCTTCTATTTTCAAAAACTGATGAATAAGCACATTAAGCATCAACGCATGACGTGTAGGGATATTTAAGGCAGTGAAGCCCTTCGGGACGAGCAGATTAGCAAAATACAGCATCAGAAGAACAGGTTTCAGCGCTATAAATATGGCTGCTGCATATTTCAGCTCTCTTGACAACTATAGCTAGAATGCAGAATTCATGTTCCTTTCTTTAGAATTGTCAGAGAAGATATTTACTGCAAAACAAGTATTGTGCAAGGAGAGAGTTTCTAAAAAAGATAAGAGCTGTTTAGTAGGATTAAAATCATTCAGTGGGAAATAGGTGGAATTCTCAATGACTGTCATTGTAGTTAACACAGTAGGAGTAAAACCATTGCTCCTGTAACGTGTTCCCAAATGGAAAATGCACCGTTTCTTGGAAGCCATCATTGCTGCAATGCCATCAGGCCATCAGAAATGTATTCCTGGTATACCAGAAGTGTGTAAGAAATATGTAAGAAATGACATCGCGGTAAGAAGTTTAGAATTCTATTCTGAGCAGTTATCTGGCTTTGGCGCCAATGGTGAGAACGTGCAAGTGTTGAAATGTAACAGACTTGGTTGCTTGCATAAGCTCCCTGAACCTGTTTCCTCATTTGTAAAATAGGGGGTAATATTACTCTCCATACAATTTTTAAGGATTTGCTGTGATAAATTATGCATAGAGCCTGGCTGCAAACTAGTCTTATGTGGCTTTCTAGCCATATTACTACATATCATCTACTCGTTTCAGCCCTTAACAATTTACTTCACTGGTAGAAATGCAGGGGAACAAATGCAGTTCCAGAACCTCCCAGGCTCTGAAATATGCAAATGGTTTCCTACAGTACCATTTCCTGGAGTAGTTTCTATTCCCACCCCGGCACATTCCTGATTCTCCTAGCAGTCGCACCACCCACTGAATGGTCCAAACACCTTCCTGGTCTACTTTGAGCAACTGTGAGTCCTTCTGTCTGCACAATTATTTTTATATGCCATACATATTTAACTAGGAGAGCAAGGAAGCTACTCCAGGGTTGAGGAATAGTGGTGTTTCTGTGCTCCTCCTTTGGGATTGTGTGCGAACCACTTGGTTCCTCTGGTTGACTTGTGCTGCTGATGAGACCAGAGAGGTGGCCTCGGTCCACATATGAGCCGATCCACTGCTTCATTTCTGGTTCCAAACTATAACACAGCCTAACTATGGAGCAGGATCCCCAGGCACTGGTCCTATGCTTTTCTGCCATTTGTCTCATGATCTCAAGCTTAGCATCATTTGTTCATTAAAACAACAAATAGGTTCTGACAGCTTGCAACGTGTTAGGCCCATGCTAGGAGCTGAGCTGAATCAGGTAAAGACATGTTACCATACTCTGCACAGGCCCTTGATGGTGTTCAAAGGCTTTATGCAGCGCAAGAACATAGCACATCTCACCCAGTGGCCACTTGCTCCCCACCCAGTGAGCACATTACCCAGTTCCTGAGGGAATTTTGCAGATACCAGTGGTGTGAATATAGATTTACTCAGAACCAAAGCTCTTTGCGTGGTATCAGTATAGGTTTACCCAGAACCAAGGCTCTTTGAGTGGTGTGAATATTGATTTACTCAGAACCAAGGTTCTTTGAGAAGGGATTGAAAGCAAAGGAGTTGTAAACTCTCTGACTTTGGAAGGCAAAATTCATAATTTTCCAATATCTCAAATCCAGATTTTCATGTTTTAGGAAAATTAACAGGTAAAGACAGAAAAACAACTCAACAAGTTCTCTGAACCATGGTTGAAAAGATGCCTTTGCCAGTCAAATGGTCTTAATACAGCATCCTGATCCTATCATATTTTGCACTTTTCTAGAATTCCTTAACAGGAATCTAAACATATTTTCTTGTTGTTTTTTTTTTTCTTTTTTCAATATCTCTTTGTTTTTTATAAAATGCTTTATGTTTTTTAAAATATTTTCACATCTTTTTTGGTTCCCTATGATAACTGTGTTGGTAAAGAATCTGCCTGCAATGCAGGAGACCACATGCAATATAGGAAACCTGGGCTGGGAAGATCCCCTTTTGAAGGAAATGGCAACCCACTACAGTATTCTTGCCTGGAAAATTCCATGGCCATAGGAGCCTCTCGGGCTACAGTCCATGGGTTCTCAAGAGTTGGACACGACTCAGTGATTGAACCACCACTCATGATAACTGTGTGAAAGGGGAAGGCAGGTTTGGGAGTATTCATGAGCAAAAGTTAATCTAACATATGCTGTGGTTTCTTTGCAAAGGTACCTTGCCTCCTAGCCATGAGCTGTCAGAATGTGCAATATACCTTATTTCAAATGTTCATTTTAAGAGGGGAGGCAGTATGGTGGAGTGATGAAAGCACAAGCTTTGTGGCAGAAAGAAGTGTGTGTGTTTAATCTGGACTCTGCTGCCTGGTTGATCTTAAAGCCTTAGTTTCTCCACCTGTAACAAGGGGTAACAATACCAAACTCAGAGAAGCTCTGTAGGGATTAAACAAGGTGCCTGTGAGAGGCTCCTTTGCACTCCCTTGGCCACTTTTTCTCAACACTCAGGAGAGGCTGAACCCAGCAGCTGCGTGGACAGTAATCCTCGCTCTTGTGCAAGAGCCTTGTCTTCCCCTCTGACCCTCTTCCTCTTCTCTGCAACACCCTCGTCTAAGCCCAGTTCTCTGGCACATCCCTTTAAAAAATTCCCACTCCTTCATCGTTTACAGCTAACACTCATGGTCCCTGCCCTTTCTGCTGCCAAATGTTTCTGACATCTACTCCCTCTTCTCATTGCCATTCGTTTATTCATTCAGTGACTATTGGGTGCCTTCTACATGCAGCTACTTCACTGGACTTTAAGGTACACAATGAACAAGACTTCATTCCTGACCTTCATTCTCAACCACTTAAATTATTTCAGTGTACCAACCCGTGGACAGGATCTCCTTACTCCAATCCATTCTCAGTACTGACATCAGATTTAGTATTCTAGAGCAATACTGATCTCTGACCTCATCAACTCTAATCTCGTCCTTTCCCTTCTTTCAAACTTCTGTCAACTTCCCAAAGATTTCACCATAATAAAGTCCATATTTGCTGAGCATACTTGCCATGCCAAGCATTATTCTAAGCACTTTACACGTGTTGTCAAATATAATCAAGTTGGAAGACCAGGTTTCTTTAGAGGGCCCTTAAATCTGGCCACAACCCACCTTCAAGTCTCCTATCCTGCCATTTGCATATACAAAAGTTCTTCCTTGCCAAAAATGAATAGAGACATAAAGAAAAGCTTTTAACCATAAACAAATATGCCATGTTCTTTTGTTTTTCACACTTCTTTGTTTTTGCACGTGATAGCTCTTTTGTCTGAATTCCTTTCCCTTCTCTTCCTGGAAAACTCCTACTCATCCCTGAAAACCTTTCTCCTACACCACGATCTCCCACGGGCAGAGATCATCACTACCAACCCCGAGCTTTCATAGCACTGAAGGTGCTCCCTCGGAGCATCTGTCGCTTTGTCTTCCCTACTGGACCCAGAATCTTTTGATGCAATAATTATGACACATTCACCTCTGTATACCCCTAAGCACCACCCAGACAACCCTGGATGGAGAACTGTGTGCTGCAGGCTGCATCGTTGGGGTCCCCCACCAAGGTGTGACAAGTTGACGGTAGGGACCTAGAACGGGGGGACTGTGACAGTTCTGACAAGGACACAGTGATCAACTTTTGTACAACATACTGTGGTTCCTTAATAAGCTTTCTGGCTTTAGTGTTTTGCACTTTAAGTAGCAAAAGTCATAAAACTCCATGCTTAATTAAAAGGTTGTTGCCTTGTTCAGTGTGAGGTTAAGTCTTGGCCAGCCTGGGTACTGTGAAGATGACAGTATTGATGGACTGGGTAGAAAGAACTGGAGAGAATCTTTTTCCCCTTAAATCTTTTCCCCTTTAAACCTCCATTTAATTGCCTTGTATCCCCATGATATGGGAAATAGCTTCCAAGCCTCCAAAAGAAGCTTTCTGCCGAAATTTTAATCAAAGATCAAACTGAACATTTTGAAAAGGAGTACTTGCTAATGGAAGACCAGGCACTTATAATTCCTGATATATAATACCTGATTAACCGTCTTCCCAGAAGTCTCCAGTTGTGGAGAATATGACAGTAGATCAGGAAGAATGGTAACGTGAAGCTCTTTCACTTGCTGAGAGATAATTCATTGAAGACATAAGCAACAAAATATGCTTAATTCTGTGCTCTTGAAAACTGACTTTTTTCATTTAATTAAGATAGGGTTCTAAATATTAAGTATGTCGTGGGGTGACTGTCTGTCTGTCTCATTTGGAAGTCAAGTGAATTTTCTGCAAGCATAATGCTTTAATCATCAAGTAAACTGAACCAATCAGACAAAGTCCATTTGTTCTGTTGTCTTAATGATCAGCTCAGATCCTCCAGCTTCCTAATAAATTGCTTGGCAGTCAGTCCAAATTAGCTGGAGACATATATCTATTTTGACCTTGTATATAGACAAGATATTAGCCTTGAGGCCATTCCAAGGGATAACTTCAAATTCTATGTTTAAACATTCTTGAATTTAAGCTCTTTCATTTTGAGACGAATAGTTTATAAAACCTTTTCTCCCTGCAAAAACCCTCATAAATGACTGCAATGTTACTATTTTAAAATTAAAACTGTCTTTTTCAGCTTCTGCGTGACTAGAGATTTTGCAAATAATCATGCAAACCGTTATAAAATGGGGAGAGTGTTTGAAAAGTCACATTTTATTAAATTCCTAGCAAGATGCAAATTTTTTTTCTTTCAAGTTCATGATTTAAATTATTCAGCTTTTGGTTTGCCCAAATGCAGCCTTTTTTTAGGAAACAAAAACTAAACCATACTTATGTAAGATTCAAGTGCTTCATAAAAACCACTATGTTAGTAATACTTGGATTTTAAATGTTATGTTTGGAAAGGTAGCATCTCTTTTCTCCCAGCCTCCTTAATTAGCATCTCTCATAAGTGACATTTCTCTAAGAGACACTGCAGTTAAGGAGCTAAAGACTCCACAATGAATTTTACCTTTGCCTGTGGTTTTCCCGCAGGGAGACTTCAACACATTCTGTCCATGTTCAAGAGATATAAATATCATTGTTCATGAACCTTGATGAGAAAAACAGTTAAACCTAAATAAAAACAAGACTTGCTGGAGAAAGGAAACCACTGTCATCTCAAGGAAGAAAAACACGAGGTTTCAACAGTTGAGGCATTTGGCCTGAATAACTCTCAGGAAATTCTTTTTTAAAACTGAGATTAGAATACTTCTGTAGCAAACAGTCATTTTATATATATATTGGAAATAAGCCCTGGCACTTAAACTCATCAAAAATCACAAATTTCTTGAATCCCATAGAGATTGAACCAGGAAAATTTAATTTAAGCATGAGTGGAAAACTGTTGATGTAATCGGTAGGTTTAATATTGAAACTGTAGCATTTTCATCATTAGTTATGCATTTCATGGCTATCAGGTGCCCACTACGTGAATAACACTGTATTGATTAATTATTGACATGCCCTATACTAGGGCAGCAAAAGAATCAATTACCAATTTTTCATCATATGTTGTTTTCTGTCCAGCTTAATGTTAGAAATAAAGTAAAAATGAATAATCTCTCTCATGGTGTGAATGACATTATATGAAGGTAATGAGTTCGGTGACAGTTGCATGTTAAACCTTGTTTTCTACCACATACTAAATCATGGTTTATTGCTTGGTTTTCATTGGAGACTTGTAAATTATAGTGAATTATACTGACAACTGGGGATATTACTTTTCCATTTGATAGTTCAGCATCTACTTTTCAGAAAGTGTTGCTCCTCTTTTTGCTTTTTTGTCTTGAGCTCATAAATTTGATCAGCATGCTTACAGACCTGATACAAAGTAAATATATTTCATTTTTTCATGTAGTGTGCTAAGTCGATATTTCTTCCTTGGAGCATGACTAATTTGATACTGTCATTCAAAAGTCTATTGCTGTGATTTGTTTTGAAATTTCTTTGTTTTGATCTGGTTTCGTTTAGTTTGGGGCTACTTTCTAATAACTGCATGTGAGGAATACAAAGAGAATAAGACTTTTTGCCTTCAAGATTTTGGTCTAGAGAAGGAAACATGCAAGCACCTAGCTGTAGTACAGTAGGACAGTGACAGGGCATGGGTGAAAAGGGTGTTGGTAGAAGTTTTGTCTTTCTCAAAGTAATATTTGAACTTGGTCTTGACATATTGAAAGATGATTAGAGATTCACCAGATAGAGAAGAGGTGAAGGACACTCTTAAAAGAAGACACAGCTCATAAACCTTAAAAGCCTCAAGGATGTGTCCCATTTTATCACAGATTAGGTGCCCTGGCCCCCAAAGAATCCTCTAACCCTGAAAGATTACTTCTTTGCATGTCTTTATAAGGGAGTTTACAGCAGAGCTTCTCAGTTCATTCACTACACAGGGCAACCTGGTCACTGACCATGGTAATCCTTCTGGTCTCCAGGATGGGAAGATAGGACCAGCACCATGGACAGCTCATGACTCCGTCTTTCTAGGACTCTCATTCTCCAGCTTTGTGAATCATGGCTGGCCTCAGCAAAGAGAAAGGAGAGAATGTTAAAACGAGCTCACCCCTCTCCCTCAAAGAATTATTGTTATATTTTTTTACAATGAACCTTCCATTAACTGAAACTTTTAGATAGCTGATGTTGTCAGCCCTTGCTTTTGGTGCAAGTGACAGTGACAAACAACTGCTCCTAGGTATTTATTAAAAGGAGCAAAACCTGAGATGCTGCAAGGGTCAGTGTGCATTCCTCAGCCACCATCTGAGGTAGGACTGTGGCCCAGGAACAAATGGTCTTCACACAGCATAATGCCGTGTGACATTCCAAATATTCAGGAAAGAATTAAGGACCATCAATTAACTGTACTTAGGCAGGGGAGGAGCAAAATTTGTTTCTGTCTATATATTTAGATATAGAAATGTTAAAACGAGCTCACCCCTCTCCCTCAAAGAATTATTGTTATATTTTTTTACAATGAACCTTCCATTAACTGAAACTTTTAGATAGCTGATGTTGTCAGCCCTTGCTTTTGGTGCAAGTGACAGTGACAAACAACTGCTCCTAGGTATTTATTAAAAGGAGCAAAACCTGAGATGCTGCAAGGGTCAGTGTGCATTCCTCAGCCACCATCTGAGGCAGGACTGTGGCCCAGGAACAAATGGTCTTCACACAGCATAATGCCGTGTGACATTCCAAATATTCAGGAAAGAATTAAGGACCATCAATTAACTGTACTTAGGCAGGGGAGGAGCAAAATTTGTTTCTGTCTATATATTTAGATATAGAAAGATTATTATATATTAAGTATAATATCTATCATATATAATATTTAGAATTCCTACTAAATATTTACATATATTATCTATAAAGATGATATATGTTTAGAAAGAATATGTTTTATATATATAATATAACATTTGGAATTCTTCTTGTATATTTTTATATTTCATATTTACATGTATATCACTAAATATATGTTTNAGAAAGATTATTATATATTAAGTATAATATCTATCATATATAATATTTAGAATTCCTACTAAATATTTACATATATTATCTATAAAGATGATATATGTTTAGAAAGAATATGTTTTATATATATAACATTTGGAATTCTTCTTGTATATTTTTATATTTCATATTTACATGTATATCACTAAATATAATGTTATTTAGGAAGAATGCCAAACATTCTGTTATATGTGACATATTATGTATAAATATAAATATATGAAATATATATTTAGATAAAAAATCCAGTGAAGACACCAGCAACAGAGGGAAAAAGATGTCATTTAGCCATTGTTGTTGCTGTTCAGACACTAAGTCATGTCCAACTCTTTGCAATCCATTGGACTGCAGCACGCCAGGCTTCCCTCTCCACTGTCTCCTGGAGTTTGCTTGAATTCGTGTCCACTGAGTCTGTGATGCAATCTAACCATCTCATCCTCTGCCACCCTCTTCCTTTTGCCTTCAGTCTTTTTCCCAGCATCAGAGTCTTTTCCAATGAGTTGATACACTAAGTGAAAATGTTGTATGCTATATGCATATCATTATTCTAAGGTTACCTAACACATCACCTCATTACCTAAAGGTAATTGAAGTAGGTAATTAAAGTTTTATCATGTAAATATGCAACATGGAACCTCTCATGCAGCCCTTGAAAGTTACCTTAATTTAAAAAAAAGGTTTTGACTATTCTAGGAATCCTTACTGACTGACAGACTTCAGATTGCCCTCAAATTTCCCTCTACCTTTTCCTGGCCAGGGCTTCCCCTTCTGGCATGAAGAAGGGTTTTGGAATAATGGTGAGAGAGTAAAAAGGATATAAGAAATATTAACAATCATTTTTGTGGTAGTTAAAATTAATAGATAAACTTGAAAAGACTTAGAATAAACTGTAGGGATCATATTGTAATAAATAATTGACTGTGAACACATGCATTCTCAGTTGTATCTGACTTTTTTCTACCCCATGGGCTGTAGTCCCCCCAATCTCCTCTGCCCATGGAATTATCCAGGCAAAAATACTGGAGTGAGTTGTCATTTCCTCCTCCAGGGAATCTTCCCAACCCAGGGATTGAACCTGAATCTGCTATGTCTCCTGCATTGACAGGCAGATTCTTTATCACTGTGCCACCTGGGATTCATGATAAATAAAATACCAGTCTTTCAAATTAGCACATAGCCTTACAGCTAAATGTGTCTCTGGGGAAAGACCAAGAACTGTCAAGCAGAAGATGTGGGTCGGGCACCATGCTAGGCACTACTATTAAAACTGTCCTACTTGGGCCTCTCAGCACCTCTGAGAAAGAAATGGCCGCAGGAGATAACAAATATAAAGAGAGTGAATTTTGGAAGTCAGCTCCTGTCTTTGTCACCTACTTTGGCACGTTCCTAAAATTCCTGAGCCCCAGTCTATTCACTTCTAAAATAGAGACAAACACCAAGCTTATAAGACTGAAATGGCAAGGGAGATGAGCTGATCGATACTATATGTGTATTCCTTCCCTCTTCTGACCTGTCATTTTGTGTTCTTTCCACGAAAGCCTCTTTTTTGTTGTTGTTGTTCAACTAAAAATTCAGATATTTCTGTGAACTGTGGCAAAACCATATCTTCCCATATCTTGAACTTGCACGGTTGATTTCCTTCAGCACCTTAGTATAGGACATTACATTTATCCATGTTAAACTGCATCTTTTTTGGTGTCAGCATGGCCTGTCAGCCTGTTGAGGGGATTTTGAATTTTGCATTGGCCTATTACCATATTCAATATCCTTTACCACCTGTGTCATTGAAAATTCTGATACACGTTCCTCTTAGGTCTTCTTGGATGCCATTAATAACAATATTGAAAAGAGCAGAACCCAGGGGCAGAGGTCTATGGCATTCTATCTGTGGTCCCCTACAGGCTGTGACAGAATTACTCATCAAGCCTCTTGGATATAGATTTACAACCAGCTGGGAATCCACTTAATTTTTCTCTCCTAGAACCCACTACCTTCTAGATAATGAAAGACTTCATCAAGAGGTTTGTTGAAATCAAAGACACTATATCTATGGCATTCTCCTAGTCTGTCAACCTGTCAAAAAAAGGAAATTAATATAGTGCAGCAAGAACTTATTTTTAGTGAGAACACTGAAGTTTGAAGAGAGGCTGATGGCGCAGGTGTCGTTTCGGAGAAAAGATGCCTGGCCAGTTGCTGAGTGAGCCCTTTCCAGTGGTGACATGACGCTAATGCGTGACCAAGTTCCAGAGGCTGGGTTCAGCCCTTCTAGTTAAAAAACTGGACTAAATCACACAAAGAATGAATTTCTATTTATTGAGAATCATTCTGTGCTGGGCACTGGGCTTAGGTGCTTTACATATATCTCGTTTAATGCCGACACCAAAGGTAAGTACTATTTTTTTAAACTCCCATTATTTTGGATGAGTTAGGTAAAGCTGAGCGAGGCTAAATAATTAACCCAAAGTCATATATAGCAAGTGCCAGAATCGCGACTCACACTCAGTCACCCTGACACTGAGCCCTGCTCTCAGTCACTGTTTTCTCCCGATAGAATCTTGTCTGCGTCTGTGGTGTTGCTTTGGTTGACATGAGAACAGCGTAGCAGCAAGACTTGCAGTCTGTTAATGTATTGTGGGAAGGCTTCCCTAACGGTGATCAAAGGCTCCCCACCCTCAGTCTTTCACACTTCCTTTCCTGGTATCTGGGAACTGAAAAAAAAAAAAAAAAAAAAACAGAAACTGATTCTGTGATTGCTTCCTGATGCACATGGTATTGGAGGAAGAGGAATTTTGAGGGATATCTTGCTTAGATCAGTACGAGACCTGATGAAATAGTCTCTTGAGTGCATGCTAAGTCACGTTAGTCATTTCTGACCCTAGCCCACCAGGCTCCTCTGTCCATGGAATTCTACAGGCAAGAATACTGGAGCCGGCTGCCGTGTCCTGTTCCAGGAGATCTTCCTGACCCAGGGATTGAACCTGAGTCTCTTGAGTCTTCTGCATTGACAGAGGTGTTCTTTACCACTCACACCACCTGGGAAACCTGAAATAGTCTCTGCCCAGTGGCAGAAAACATCTCCCAAGTGATCAAAGGGCTTACTTTCTCCAGTCAAGCTCTCTGTCCCAACAGTACTGCCAAGGCTAGACTCTCTAATTGTGTTTTTATCCACTATCTTGCTGCTTGAATCTGCCCTCCACCCTTGCTTACATGCCCACCCACCTTGACACATACCTTCTTTGTTCAATTGGGTTTCAGTATCACAGATTCAACAAAATAGTCAAATTGCCAGTCTACTCCATAGGCTCTTTCTGGGCCGAAAGTCATTCTGTCTCCATTCATTCTGTCTGTGTGATTAAGTGCTTAGACTGCAACCTTATTCCTGGTGCTCGGAGGCATCTCATTATCAGACTTGCTATCTCTACAGAACCCATGTACACACTTGCTACCTTTATAGAACCCACGTTGGCTGCTAGTGAGCACTGCACTCTTTTCAAGCATTCACAGACCATTTGCTGCAAGCATTTAAAAAGTATAAACAGGACTTCCCTGGCAGTCTAGGGGCTAAGACTCTGCACTCCCAGTGCAAGGGGCCTGGCTTCAGTCCCTGGTCAGGGAACTGGATCCTTTGTGCCACAACTAAAAGATCCTGAATGCTACTAAGACCTGGTGCTGCCAAATAAATAAATATTAACAACAACAACAACAAAAAATAACCATTTGTACCAGTGTCATGGCTAAGACGATTAAGTAAGACTCTTAAAATATACGTTGGAAGCCATAGGTCCTAATTTCCTGTACACATGTAACACAGAATGTCCTGCTCACTCACTAGTTTGTGGCTAAACAGCACTCTGTACCTAGAGCAGATCTACCTTTTGGGTCCCGTTTCCCTTGAAAGATCCTGGATACCCTGCAGTTCCCATGTTGCTTATCCCTTAGTCCAGGTGGAAAACGACGCATTCCTGGAGGGCAGTGATTGCTCTCTGGAGCAACATGAATTGCAGCCTTCAGGAACAGCTTACTTACACCTCACTTGCTGAATACTAACTATTGAGGGCCTTCTTCCCAGCGTTATTCATTTTTTTTTCAAACAGCTCTATTGCTATGTAATTATGGATCATAAAAATTACCCATTTTAAATACACAGTTCAGTGAATTTTAATAAATGTATAGTTATTCAGTCATCAGTACTATTCGATTTTAGACTATTTCTATCAGTTTAAAAAATTCCCTCTGAGCCATCGCAGTCAATCCCATTCTCACCATAGGCAACCACTGATCTGCTTTCTCTAGATCCAGTTTTACATTTTCTAGAGACATCAAAAAATGAATCATGCAATAGCATTGAAACATATGCATCACCATATGTAAAATAAATAGCCAGTGGGAGTTCATGTTGATGTATGGCAAAAGCCATCACAATATTGTAAAGTAATTATCCTCTAATTTAAAAAAGTGAATCATACAGCATGCAGTCTTCTGTGTCTGGCTTCTTTCACTTGGCGTATTGTTTTTGACACTCATCCATGCTGTAGCTTGTATCTCTAACCTGTTCTTTTTTATTTCTGACTAGTATCCCATTGCATGAATGTATTATACTAGCTTTGACTCATCCATTTGACATTAGATAAGACATTTGCATTGCTTCTGGATTTTAGCTGTTATGAATAATGCCATCTAAACATTCATTTTCAAATCTTTGGACATGTTTCCATTTCTCTTGAGTCGCTACCTTGGCGTGTACTTGATGGGTTGTGTGATAAGAAACTGAGTCATAATATGAGATATTGGCAGTTGTCCCACACTTACATATACCATTTCACATTGCCACTAGCAATATAAAAGTTCTAGTTTCTCCACGTCGTCACCACCACTTGGTATTGTCAGTCTTTTTATTTTTTTATTGGAATAGAATTGCTTTACAATAGTGTGTTAGTTTCTGCAGTACAGAGGAATGAACCAGCTATGTGTATACATATATCCCCTCCTTTTTGGACCTCCCCTTACCCACCACCCCATCCCACCCATCTAGACCAACCATCACAGAGCACTGAGCTGAGCTCCCTGTGCTATACAACAGGTGGTCTTTTTTGTTTTAGCCATTCTAGTGGGTATATAGTGATTCCAAGTTTATTCTGTTATGTGATTCTTCAGAAGATAAAGATAATAAGGAGATAGCCCATGAGGGTTGGAAGAAACAATGAACAAAAAGAATTATAAAAAATCTTTCTCTCACTACCATCCTGCTTTCTCATCTTGATTCTGTCCATGGTACTAACAATAAGATCTGCTTTCCTTAGAAATACTTTTTTTTTTTAATCTTTAACATCCTTTTTCCTTCCATACAGGGGGTGAAATATAGTGAACCCCCAATTCTAAAGTGCAGTAATAGCTAGCTAGGCTAAGTAAAATCCATGCAAGCATTTTTTACACCTTAATTTTAGCTAGTTTTAGATAGATTTTTGCCTCCTCCCACACCAAATTCTTTTATCAGAGCAGCTGAACGAGAAACAGAATTGACTGGTTTGAATTCATTGCCTCTTTCACTCTTCTAACCTCTGATGGAGGGTGTTACATGTCATTAAAGTAGCTGCACAGCAAGAAGGAGGCAGTAAGTGAGAAGAAAAGGAGACCATTTATAATCCAAAAATTGAATAATCAGGACCTCACCTGAGATTGTCTTTTGAGATTCAACCTGACTTAAAACTTCTCTTCAGGTATGTATATATGCATCTATTTTATATATCTCAGTTTAATTTATAGTAAATGGACATGTATTAATAATGAATTTTGTTAAATGTAATTTCATTGACAATAATGAGCACATTGGGCACACAATATAATAGTAAGTTTTATGATCTCAAAAACCTAAATAAAATCAGTTGAAAAGTCCTTTCAATAACCATAAATATCCAGGGCTCTCCTGGTAGCTCAGTGGTAAAGAATCCCCCTGCCAATGCTGGAGACACGGATTCGATCCCATGCCCTGGAGCGCCTAAGCCCATGTGCCAGAGGCACTGATTCTGTGCTCTAGAGCCCGAGAACCACAACTGCTGAGCCCACGAGCTGCAACTGCTGAAGCTCTGCCTGCCCCAGAGGCTGTGCTCCTCAGCAAGCGAAACCACAGCAATGAGAAGCCCACACACTGCACTAGAGAATAGCCTCTGCTCTCCACAACTGGAGAAAAGCCTGCACAGCAGTGAAGACCCAGCACAGCCAAAATAAATAAAATTACTTAAAAAATAAATGTCCTGCATGGTTAACAAAATATAAGTGAACGTGTGGCCTCTATGCTTTTTAAGATGCAGAGCATTTTCAGGTATTAATAATACTGCAAAGAGATTTGAAATTTTCAAATGCTATTAGCCCATCATCACATCTGTAAGAATAATGTCAGATGTGGGATATAGCACATAGTTCTCATTTTTTTTATAACAAATTTTTCCTTCAGTAGTCTCAACAATTGGGTTATTGAGCAATGCAAACAAAATTTCTTCTATGAAGACACAATTTGCAGTAAACTGTGCTCACAAGTAACTTAAAAGGAAATTAGTTAGGAGTTGATTTGTTGGTTGGTTTGCATTTTTTAAAAAATCTCCTGGAGCAATGTTTATGTGAAAATATAATCAGAAAATTAGTACTTTCATCAAGAGGTAATTCAGAGAGCTTTACAAATAAACCTAAGATTCTCATTGATTACAAAAGAAGGCTTTCTGTCTCCAGAACCCTTAAAACACTCAGAGGCAATTATAACATTAAGGTCTCTCTTTCTATGCAGAGATTATCTCACTGCCTCATAATTGGTATTTCCTGTTTATTGAGAAAGACTCCATTCAGAAAATGCACCCCCACCCAGCCTCACCTCCCTGTCACACTCCTCTTTCTCACTGTCCTTTTCTCTCTCTGTACCTTAGAACCTCTTTTCCTTGCCATAGGTTAACAGTTGTGCTTTGGGTTTGGTTTTGTTTTTTAAGTACAGTTGACTTACAGTATTACATTAGTTTCAAGTATAAACTTTGATATGTTCATGGATTATCTTCTATAAGGTGAAAGTCCCTCAGTCGAGTCTGACTCTTTGTGACCCCATGGACTGTACAGTCCGTGGAATTCTCCAGGCTAGAATACTGGAGTTGATAGCCTTTCCCTTCTCCAGGGGATCTTCCCAACCCAGAGATGGAACCAAGGTCTCTCACATTGCGGGTGGATTCTTTACCAGCTGGGCCACAAGGGAAGCCCAAGAATACTGGAGTGGGTAGCCTATCCCTTCTTCAACCTGACTTAAAACTTCTCTTCAGGTATGTATATATGCATCTATTTTATATATCTCAGTTTAATTTATAGTAAATGGACATGTATTAATAATGAATTTTGTTAAATGTAATTTCATTGACAATAATGAGCACATTGGGCACACAATATAATAGTAAGTTTTATGATCTCAGAAACCTAAATAAAATCAGTTGAAAAGTCCTTTCAATAACCATAAATATCCAGGGCTCTCCTGGTAGCTCAGTGGTAAAGAATCCCCCTGCCAATGCTGGAGACACGGATTCGATCCCATGCCCTGGAGCGCCTAAGCCCATGTGCCAGAGGCACTGATTCTGTGCTCTAGAGCCCGAGAACCACAACTGCTGAGCCCACGAGCTGCAACTGCTGAAGCTCTGCCTGCCCCAGAGGCTGTGCTCCTCAGCAAGCGAAACCACAGCAATGAGAAGCCCACACACTGCACTAGAGAATAGCCTCTGCTCTCCACAACTGGAGAAAAGCCTGCACAGCAGTGAAGACCCAGCACAGCCAAAATAAATAAAATTACTTAAAAAATAAATGTCCTGCATGGTTAACAAAATATAAGTGAACGTGTGGCCTCTATGCTTTTTAAGATGCAGAGCATTTTCAGGTATTAATAATACTGCAAAGAGATTTGAAATTTTCAAATGCTATTAGCCCATCATCACATCTGTAAGAATAATGTCAGATGTGGGATATAGCACATAGTTCTCATTTTTTTTATAACAAATTTTTCCTTCAGTAGTCTCAACAATTGGGTTATTGAGCAATGCAAACAAAATTTCTTCTATGAAGACACAATTTGCAGTAAACTGTGCTCACAAGTAACTTAAAAGGAAATTAGTTAGGAGTTGATTTGTTGGTTGGTTTGCATTTTTTAAAAAATCTCCTGGAGCAATGTTTATGTGAAAATATAATCAGAAAATTAGTACTTTCATCAAGAGGTAATTCAGAGAGCTTTACAAATAAACCTAAGATTCTCATTGATTACAAAAGAAGGCTTTCTGTCTCCAGAACCCTTAAAACACTCAGAGGCAATTATAACATTAAGGTCTCTCTTTCTATACAGAGATTATCTCACTGCCTCATAATTGGTATTTCCTGTTTATTGAGAAAGACTCCATTCAGAAAATGCACCCCCACCCAGCCTCACCTCCCTGTCACACTCCTCTTTCTCACTGTCCTTTTCTCTCTCTGTACCTTAGAACCTCTTTTCCTTGCCATAGGTTAACAGTTGTGCTTTGGGTTTGGTTTTGTTTTTTAAGTACAGTTGACTTACAGTATTACATTAGTTTCAAGTATAAACTTTGATATGTTCATGGATTATCTTCTATAAGGTGAAAGTCCCTCAGTCGAGTCTGACTCTTTGCGACCCCATGGACTGTACAGTCCGTGGAATTCTCCAGGCTAGAATACTGGAGTTGATAGCCTTTCCCTTCTCCAGGGGATCTTCCCAACCCAGAGATGGAACCAAGGTCTCTCACATTGCGGGTGGATTCTTTACCAGCTGGGCCACAAGGGAAGCCCAAGAATACTGGAGTGGGTAGCCTATCCCTTCTCCCGCAGATCTTCCCAACCCAGGAATCAAACTGGGGTCTCCGGTTGCAGGCGAATTCTTTATCAACTGAGCTATCAGGGAAGCCCATTCTTCACATAAAGTCATTATAAATTACTGGCTGTATTCCCTGATGCTGTACATTACATCCTTGTAACTCACTTATTTTATCGCCGGTAGTTTGTGCCTCTTACTCCCCTTTACCTGCCTTGCCTCGCCCCCTCCCACTTCGCTCCCTTTGGTAGCCCCTAGTTTCTTCTCCGTATCAGTGAGTCTGTTTCTGTTTTGTTATATTCATTTGTTTGTTTTATTCTTCAGATTCCACATATAAGTGAAAATACGTAATATGTGTCTTTGTCTGCCTAGCTTATTATTTCACTAACCATAATAGCTTCCAGATTGATTCATATCATTGCTGTCAAATTTTTATTCTTTTTTTTTTTGGCTGAGTAATGTTCCATTGTATGTATATACCACATGTTACGTTCTTTATCCATTTATCTGTTTATGAACACTTAAGTTACTTCCATATCTTGGCTGTTGTAAATAATGCTGCTACAAACATTGGGGTCATATATCTTGTCAAATCAGTGTTTTCATTTTTCTCAGATATATACCCAGGAGTGGAATTGCTGGATCATTTGGTAGTCTGTTTTTAATTTTTTGAAGAACCTCCATGCTGTTTTCCATAGTGGCTGCATCAGTTTACATTCCTACCAACAGTGTCCTAGGATTCTGTTCTCTCCACATCCTCACCAACACCTGTTATTTCTTTTATACAATAACCATTTTGACAACTGTGAGGTGATATTCATTGTGGCTTGATTTGCATTTCCCTGATGATTAGTGATGTTGAATGTCTTTTCATGTGCCTGTAGGCCAGCTGTATGTCTTCTTTGAGGAAATGTCTATTCAGGTTCTTTGCCCATTTTTAAAATCAAGTTGTTTGATGTTTTGATATTGAGTTGTATGAGTTTTTTATATATTCTGAATATTAGCACTCTATCAATCAGACACATTATTTGCAAATGTCTTCTCACATTCAGGAGGTTGCCCTTTTGTTCTGTTGATTGTTTCCTTAACTGTGCAAAAGCATTTAGGTTTGATGAGGTTCCACTTGTTTATTTTTGCTTTTATTTCCCTTGCCCAAGAAAACAGATTCAAAAAAATATTGCTAAGACCTATGTTACAGGACTGGAAAAGGTCAGTTTTCATTCCAATCCCAAAGAAAGGCAATGCCAAAGAATACTCAAATTACCGCACAATTGCACTCATCTCACACACTAGTAAAGTAATGCTCAAAATTCTCCAAGCCAGGCTTCAGCAGTACATGAACCGTGAACTTCCAGATGTTCAAGCTGGTTTTAGAAAAGGCAGAGGAACCAGAGATCAAATTGGTAACACCCGCTGAAACATTGAAAAAGCAAGAGGGTTCCAGAAAAACATCAATTTCTGCTTTATTGGCTATGCCAAAGCCTTTGACTGTGTGGATCACAATAAACTGTGGAAAATTCTGAAAGAGATGGGAATACCAGACCATCTGACCTGCCTCTTGAGAAACCTATATGCAGGTCAGAAAGCAACAGTTAGAACTGGACATGGCACAACAGACTGGTTCCAAATAGGAAAAGGAGTCCGTCAAGCCTGTGTATTGTCACCCTGCTTATTTAACTTATATGCAAAGTAGATCATGTGAAACACTGGGCTGGAAAAAGCACAAGCTGGAATCAAGATTGCCGGGAGAAATATCAATAACCTCAGATATGCAGATGACACCACCCTTATGGCGGAAAGTGAAGACGAACTAAAAAGCCTCTTGATGAAAGTGAAAGAGAAGAGTGAAAAAAGTTGACTTAAAACTCAACATTCAGAAGACTAAGATCATGGCATCTGGTCCCATCACTTCATGGCAAATAGATGGGGAAACAGTGTCAGACTTTATTTTTTAGGGCTCCAAAATCACTGCAGGTGGTGATTGCAGCCATGAAATTAAAAGACGCTTACTCCTTGGAAGGAAAGTTATGACCAACCTAGACAGCTCAGACGGTAAAGCGTCTGCCTACAATGCGGGAGACCCGGGTTCAATCCCTGGGTCGGGAAGATCACCTGGAGAAGGAAATGGCAACCCACTCCAGTATTCTTGCCTGGAGAAGCCCATGGATGGAGGAGCCTGGTTGGCTACTGTCCATGGGGTCACAATCAGACACGACTGAGCGACTTCACTCACTCAGACAGCATATTAAAAAGCAGAGATATTACTTTGCCAACAAAGGCCCATCTAGTCAAAGCTATGGTTTTTCCAGTGATTATGTATGGATGTGAGAGTTGGACTATAAAGAAAGCTGACTAATATGTGTCTTGGGATGTTTCATCTTGGGTATATCCTGTTTGGAACTCTCTGGGTTTCTTGAACTTGGGTGATTATTTCCTTCCCCATTTTAGGAAGTTTTCAACTGTTATCTCCTCAAGTATTTTCTCATGGTCTTTCTTTTTGTCTTCTTCTTCTGGGATTCCTATAATTCAAATATTGGAGCAT
Source organism: Oreotragus oreotragus (assembly GCA_006410675.1). NCBI lineage: Eukaryota > Metazoa > Chordata > Mammalia > Artiodactyla > Bovidae > Oreotragus > Oreotragus oreotragus. Next base: position 75,275 of record SJYX01009653.1, on the reverse strand, counting down.
TTCATATTGTCCTGGAGGTCTCTGAGATTGTCCTCATTTCTTTTAATTCATTTTTCTTTTTTCCTCTCTGATTCATTTATTTCTACCATTCTATCTTCTATTTCACTAATCCTATCTTCTGCCTCCGTTATTCTACTATTTGTTGCCTCCAGAGTGCTTCTGATCTCATTCATTGCATTATTCACTGTATATTGACTCATTTTTTTTTCTTTTAGGTCCTTGTTAAACCTTTCTTGCATCTTCTCAATCCTTGTCTCCAGGCTATTTATCTGTGATTCTATTTTGATTTCAAGATTTTGGATCATTTTCACTATTATTATTCGGAATTCTTTCTCAGGTAGATTCCCTATCTCTTCCTCTTTTGTTTGGTTTGGTGGGCATTTCTCNAATATTTGCTGTCTGAAAAGGAGCACAAACTAAATTACCAACAGTGAGGAGAGTGGTTAATGAATTATGACATAACTTCTCTAAAACCCAGTGTGGTAATAAGGAGTTACTTTAAATTCCTACCAAGAGTTGTATACTTAGGAAAGTTCTTTAGGTTTAATATTGAGTGAACAACATTAAGGTGAAAATTGTACTTACATTATGACCACCACAAAAGCATAATCATGGGGACAAAATGAAAGGAAATATAGCTAAACACCAAGAGCCTAGGATAATCTGTTCTCTTGTTTGTTTCTCTGTATTTCCTGTCTCTATAACAGGAAAGCAGTATTGTTCTTATAATCAAAACATTGTTTAATTTTTAAAAAGCAGATAAAAGAAAAAAGCATGTTTAATTTATATCACAGCAAACTTAACATGTTTAATTTATATCACATTAAATTTTTAAAGGAAAAAAAAATCTGGGTACCCTGACTTCCAACTTGCTGTGACATATATTCTGATGAGAGCTATTCAGTGTGAGGGTAATGTCATGATATTGCACAGCAGAATTCCCACAGCTAAACCCAGAAATGTAAATGACAGTGACATAATATTATAGCCTTGTCACTCAGCACAGTTACTCTCCTATTGTTGGAGTGTGCCAGCTGGTTTCTGACGTTTCCCTCTTCAGTCTCTACTGGAGAGGACTCCTAGAGGCAGCTACTGCTCTGATGAATGGAAACCAACATGCAGGCCTGCGTTGTTTCAACAACATTCCTTCCCTTCGACCCACATTTCTCATGAGAGTTATAATGAAAACCAAACCAAGCATTCCCTTTAACTTTTCACCTGCTGGAACCACATTCTTATCTTCATGTGTGTAATAATTTATTCTTAGTTAGTGGTTTGCGTGCATGCTTACCCGTGTGTTCAGTTGTGTCGACTCTTTTGTGACCCCATGGACCATAACCCGCCAGAATCCTCCATCCGTGGGATTCTCTGGGCAAGAATACTGGAGTGGATGGCCGTTCCTTTCTCCAGGAGATCTTCCTGACCCACGGATTGAACCTGGGTCTCCTTCATCGCAGGCGGATTCTTTACCACCACCAGGAAATCCAGTTAATGGTTTGGTGATATAGTATTTATACCCAGTTTCTCTGAATTTCCTCTTTGAGTCTGCCAAATAATTTATGACAGAAACCCACTATTGTTTTTTGAGCTGAGCAGAATTAGCTCAATATCTTGCAGTAACTAGATTCTCAGTATATTATCATTAGTCTACCTTTTACACCAATAGGGTTTCTTCCCTTCACATGCAGTTAACTTTTCACCCGGAGAAGGCAATGGCACCCCACTCCAGTACTCTTGCCTGGAAAATCCCGTGGATGGAGGAGCCTGGTAGGCTGCAGTCCATGGGGTCTCTAAGAGTCAGACACGACTGAGTGACTTCACTTTCACTTTTCACTTTCCTGCATTGGAGAAGGAAATGGCAACCCACTCCAGTGTTCTTGCCTGGAGAATCCCAGGGATGGGGGAGCCTGGTGGGCTGCCATCTATGGGTTCACACAGAGTTGGACATGACTGAAGCGACTTAGCAGCAGAAGCAACTTTTCACCCAAGCAGTGATGAAATCCATAGAGAATTCTATACTAACACAGTAATCATTGCTCTGCCTCTTTGAAAACTGAAGGTTTACAGGCTGACTGGTTGTGAGTTACGGTGCCTAGGGTGGCACAATTTTACTCTCTCCCTATCTGCTTATAATAACAATCACTGAAGGCAAACCCAACAGCCTTTGGACTTGACTTTTCCATAATAACTGTCTTTCTTTAGAATAGTCTCTCTGTTATTGTCTTGCCAATTGGAGTTCGTATTGTCAGCTTTGGAGTTTTGAAGCCAAATGTCTACCTTCCCTACCTGTCTAATATTAGTCAACTTGGATTGAATCTTGGGTCAATGAGGACTTCTTGTCCTTTGGTATATATGCATTTTACAAGGAATTCTGTAAGATGTGCCTGAGCTCTTTCGATCTGAAGCTTTAACCCTGCTACGAGCCTTGTCCAAAATTGAAGTTGTATTATTTTAATGTTTTCATATGATCGAGACCCAGTATAAATGTTTTGAACATGATAATTCAAAGAAAAAAAAAGCACCAGCTTAAGAACCATTATAATGTGTAACCAGTAGTAAGTGTGTGTGTTGAGTCGTGTCCAACTCTGCCATCCTATGGACTGAAGCCCATCAGGCTCCTCAGTCCATGGAATTCTCCAGGCAAGAAATACAGGAGTGGGTTGCCATTTCCTACTCAGGGAATCTTCCTGACCCAGGGATTGAACCCACATTTCCTGTGTCTCCTGCAGTGGTGAGTGGATTCTTTACCACTGAGCCAGCTGGGTAGCCTAAACAATAGTATAACTAAGACCAAACGCTATAGAGGTTGATAGCAACAAGAAGAGCCTGTGGTGAGTAGTAAAGAGCAGGCTCATAATCAGGTCCATATTCCAGCCACGGTATCCTTTAGCAGTGAGACATTTGACAAACAACAGTATTTCTAAACCTCAGGTTTGGCGTCTCTAAAATGGGAATGATACTGTTATTGTAAGAATTAAAGGAGATATTTACCCATATATAAATGCACCAGGCACAGTTTCTGGCACAACTGGAACATAACAGATGTTCAATAAATGTAATCATCAGTATCTCCTGTAACATGTGATCATTTCTAACAAGGAAGGGGAGTTACCCAGGCATTGTTGACACAAATCACATTCTGTGTTAACTAGTTCATTCTAGCTGCCTATATGTCTGTCTCCCTTTTGGGGGTAGTTCTGTGGGGCAGGCAGCAACAGAGCTCCAGTGTGGAGGAGGACCTCACTTTACCTCCTGTTGGAGTTTAAATGGTGGGATGGAAGAATAGGATACTTTCCTTTAGATTAGCTCTGGTACTAAACTAATAGCTAGAAACCAGACCCATTCCTACCAGAGCATGTCGCTTCCATGAGGACTTTTCTGAGGTTAAGCAAGTCTCTTCCTGCATGGCATCACCATATTTGTTTGACATGATTAACTTTATGAAAGCGACCAAGTCCCTTTCCATGTATCCTTAGAGACTGTTAGCGGAAATGAGCACCCCGTGAAGGTTACATCTTGTATGTACAGGGCACTGTGCTGATTGTTTTCAGTTTCACTCTTATCTTTCCAACGGCACTTGAGACGGGGCATTAACCTCCTCATTTTATAGGCAAGAAAACTGGAAACAAAAGAGTCAGGTAACTTGCCCAAAACTGAGTTTTTAGTGAGTAAATCAAAAGCAGCAATGGAGGTTACACCCACTCAGTTTTACCACAGTTGTTATTTAGTGTCAGTTATTTGTCAAAATAATTTTGAATGTTTTTATTGCTATAAGAACATTTCTTAGCAGGATTCAGGGGTCTGTGATAGCACCATCACCATCAGGTTCAATTCCCTCCTGAGAGAAAGGCAGAGAGGATTTTGTCGGAGAAATTTATATTTAATAGAAGTTTTAGCCAAGTAGTTGAGAATAAGAATAAAAGGAAATAAGAAAATGTAGTGGTTTTTAGACTTGCAAATACACTTGAAAAGGTTAATGTTGTATTTTTCAGAAATGGAGGCTTTCTTTGATCTTGATCTTTAAAAAACAAGAAACAATGCAAGGGCATTTCTCTGGATTGTACGAACAGTATTGTCTGCAAGTAATCAGCCCTGGGACTGCATTTATTTAACATATTTATAAATCATCTGAAAGAAGGAGTATATGATGAAATTCCAGAGTTGCAAAAACTACTAAGTTCTTCCAGGTGGTGAAATGCCAAGCTGGCTAATATGAATATAGAACGATAACACAAGTTTACATGAATGGGCAGAAGGATGGCAGATGGGCTTCTGCATGGACAACTGTAAGATAAGGAATGGAGGGGCAATCATTCAAACCATCCTTCCAAATTAAAGGGCTTTCAACTATCAGCTCTGACAGAATTAAGAGGTTTTACAGTCATTGTATATTTTTGTGCCTCGTTATTCCTACTGCAGCTATATGGCCAGCCAAAAATCAAGAGTGCTTAGAAAAGGCATTTTTAAAGGGGCATTAAAAGCAAGAAATGGTATCTTGCTTAAATGTAATGCCAAAGTTTACCTATACCTGGATTATTATGAGTAATTTTTCAGCAGACCTGAAGCAGTTGAAATAGGGGAGGAGACAGTACAGAGAGAGTGGACTAAAGGGACTGCTTTATGAAAAGAGAGCTGCTTTATGGAAACAACCTGCCAAGATGAGGATTTATCAGTCTGGGGGAGATGAAGGTTTATAAAATCAAAGGGAGGTGTTGCCTGTAGACAGACCTTGATTAACATTCACCATCCCCACCCTCAACAGACATGGGTCAGAGAGTGAGTATAAAAAGGAACTGAACAAACTTATGGTTAACAAAGGGTAAAATGCAGTGGGAGAGGGGTAAGTTAGGAGGTTGGGATTAACATATGCACACTACTACGTATAAAGTAGATAACCAACAGGGACTTCCTGTAAAGCACGTGCTCACGTGTGCTCAGTCGGATCCGACTTTTTGCGACCCCATAGACTGTAGCCCTTATAGAGCTTCCCTGGTGGCTTAGAGGTTAAAGCATCTGCCTGCAATGCGGGAGACCCTAAAAAAAAAAAAAAAAAGTCATGGTGTTTTGATAGAGATTGCATTGAATCTGTAGGTTGCTTTGAGTAGTATGGACATTTTATCAATATTAATTCTCCCAATTCATGAACACAGGGTATCTTTCCATTTCTTTGCATCGTCTCCAGTTTCCAACACAGTTGTATTTTGATCACACCTGTCATACAAACTGTTATTTGCAGATTATTTAATAGCATTTACAATAAAAAGTAATAGCAGAAGGAAAGAAAAATTGGAAAATCTAGTCATAGGTTTTTATTTTTTTAGTTGAAGTGTTAGAGGTAGAGGGAAGGAGCTACAGATGGTGGAAGATGAGGGAGGTTTACATCACCCTTGGCAAGACTATGTGAAAGAATTTGGTGCTAAAACTCTGAAGGAATAAAAAATTATTGAGAGTAGAAAGGGAAAGAAATAGGATATGACTGTTCCTTTCTTCTCCTCCAGAGGATCTTCCCAACCCAGGGATCACCATGGGTCTCCTGCATTGCAGGCAGGTTCTTTACTGTCTGAGCCACAGGGAAGTCTTATGTAGACATATATATTTAGGTGGATGGATGATAGGTAGGTAGGTGGGTGGATGGATGGATGGATATGTGGATAATATGCAGGAATACATACATACCCATGTTTTTAAAAATATTTTCCATATACTAGATTGAGAGCCTTAGAGGACTGAATAATTTTCTTTTTTGTTGCTCTCAAATTGCATAACATGGTGATTATGTGAAAGACATCCAATAAATGTTTGTCAAATAAGATTATTATTGTCTGCTTAATATCACGCTTCAAAAACATTAAAGATCACTTAGCTAGAAGAAGAGGCAAGGCAAGAATAAACATTTCATGATTGTCTCCTCAAGAGGTCCTTCCACCCACCACACCATTTCAAACACGGATTATTTAAGCCCAAGAAATAAGAGAGAAAATGTCACAGTCAAAACATAAATGCAAGTTTGGACAAGGATTTCTGGAACTGTGGAAGTTGAAATTGAATGACACACAGGCATGCTTGCCTTGATACTCTCAGGTGGAAAGTGTTTAGAAATTATTAGCAGGGAGGGGGAAAAGGTTTCACATTTAATTGCAATTTTAGTTCTGCAGAAGAAAAAAGAGCTGATAAACTTCCATCTCAGCTTCCATTCTGGGCATTCAGAGCACTTGGAGTTTTTTAGAAGAGGTCCCTCTGAAGGTAGGTGAGCTCTCTAGACTTGCATGGGAGCTGCTGTCCTTAGGTGGCAAACATTTCGCAAAGGAAAGGGGGGAATAGTCTACTTTCTAAAATGGAATGGAGGTTCTACATGCAGGGTGGAACTGTTTCATCCAAAATATTATTTAAATAAAAATAAAAATCCTTCCTAAATAAAAACCCAGAAATAAGAAAGATGCAGTCCCACGGTGAAAACTAGAATCTCCTGTGTGCTTAGCAGTGCCGCATGTGTAATCACTGGAGGATTCCAGCTACATGTGCTATTTCATGTCTGTCAGCTAAATCTGAACTCCAAAATATGACAAATGCAAAACGTGACACTGAGGAACATTATGTGAGTTTGTGATTTTCCCTGCAGGGTGTGGTCCAGCAGGCAAAAAACGGATTGAGATTTCATGTGGAACATGGAGACAGACTGTCACTACATGACTCTTCTCCGTGACTCACATGCATTTCTGCAGCTTTCTTTGGTGTTTTTCATATTGTGTCTAAGCAAACATGGCAACAAAAATGGAAGTTGAAGGATGATAGCATTAAAAAAAAAAAAAAACATGTGGAATATTTGCTGTCTGAAAAGGAGCACAAACTAAATTACCAACAGTGAGGAGAGTGGTTAATGAATTATGACATAACTTCTCTAAAACCCAGTGTGGTAATAAGGAGTTACTTTAAATTCCTACCAAGAGTTGTATACTTAGGAAAGTTCTTTAGGTTTAATATTGAGTGAACAACATTAAGGTGAAAATTGTACTTACATTATGACCACCACAAAAGCATAATCATGGGGACAAAATGAAAGGAAATATAGCTAAACACCAAGAGCCTAGGATAATCTGTTCTCTTGTTTGTTTCTCTGTATTTCCTGTCTCTATAACAGGAAAGCAGTATTGTTCTTATAATCAAAACATTGTTTAATTTTTAAAAAGCAGATAAAAGAAAAAAGCATGTTTAATTTATATCACAGCAAACTTAACATGTTTAATTTATATCACATTAAATTTTTAAAGGAAAAAAAAATCTGGGTACCCTGACTTCCAACTTGCTGTGACATATATTCTGATGAGAGCTATTCAGTGTGAGGGTAATGTCATGATATTGCACAGCAGAATTCCCACAGCTAAACCCAGAAATGTAAATGACAGTGACATAATATTATAGCCTTGTCACTCAGCACAGTTACTCTCCTATTGTTGGAGTGTGCCAGCTGGTTTCTGACGTTTCCCTCTTCAGTCTCTACTGGAGAGGACTCCTAGAGGCAGCTACTGCTCTGATGAATGGAAACCAACATGCAGGCCTGCGTTGTTTCAACAACATTCCTTCCCTTCGACCCACATTTCTCATGAGAGTTATAATGAAAACCAAACCAAGCATTCCCTTTAACTTTTCACCTGCTGGAACCACATTCTTATCTTCATGTGTGTAATAATTTATTCTTAGTTAGTGGTTTGCGTGCATGCTTACCCGTGTGTTCAGTTGTGTCGACTCTTTTGTGACCCCATGGACCATAACCCGCCAGAATCCTCCATCCGTGGGATTCTCTGGGCAAGAATACTGGAGTGGATGGCCGTTCCTTTCTCCAGGAGATCTTCCTGACCCACGGATTGAACCTGGGTCTCCTTCATCGCAGGCGGATTCTTTACCACCACCAGGAAATCCAGTTAATGGTTTGGTGATATAGTATTTATACCCAGTTTCTCTGAATTTCCTCTTTGAGTCTGCCAAATAATTTATGACAGAAACCCACTATTGTTTTTTGAGCTGAGCAGAATTAGCTCAATATCTTGCAGTAACTAGATTCTCAGTATATTATCATTAGTCTACCTTTTACACCAATAGGGTTTCTTCCCTTCACATGCAGTTAACTTTTCACCCGGAGAAGGCAATGGCACCCCACTCCAGTACTCTTGCCTGGAAAATCCCGTGGATGGAGGAGCCTGGTAGGCTGCAGTCCATGGGGTCTCTAAGAGTCAGACACGACTGAGTGACTTCACTTTCACTTTTCACTTTCCTGCATTGGAGAAGGAAATGGCAACCCACTCCAGTGTTCTTGCCTGGAGAATCCCAGGGATGGGGGAGCCTGGTGGGCTGCCATCTATGGGTTCACACAGAGTTGGACATGACTGAAGCGACTTAGCAGCAGAAGCAACTTTTCACCCAAGCAGTGATGAAATCCATAGAGAATTCTATACTAACACAGTAATCATTGCTCTGCCTCTTTGAAAACTGAAGGTTTACAGGCTGACTGGTTGTGAGTTACGGTGCCTAGGGTGGCACAATTTTACTCTCTCCCTATCTGCTTATAATAACAATCACTGAAGGCAAACCCAACAGCCTTTGGACTTGACTTTTCCATAATAACTGTCTTTCTTTAGAATAGTCTCTCTGTTATTGTCTTGCCAATTGGAGTTCGTATTGTCAGCTTTGGAGTTTTGAAGCCAAATGTCTACCTTCCCTACCTGTCTAATATTAGTCAACTTGGATTGAATCTTGGGTCAATGAGGACTTCTTGTCCTTTGGTATATATGCATTTTACAAGGAATTCTGTAAGATGTGCCTGAGCTCTTTCGATCTGAAGCTTTAACCCTGCTACGAGCCTTGTCCAAAATTGAAGTTGTATTATTTTAATGTTTTCATATGATCGAGACCCAGTATAAATGTTTTGAACATGATAATTCAAAGAAAAAAAAAGCACCAGCTTAAGAACCATTATAATGTGTAACCAGTAGTAAGTGTGTGTGTTGAGTCGTGTCCAACTCTGCCATCCTATGGACTGAAGCCCATCAGGCTCCTCAGTCCATGGAATTCTCCAGGCAAGAAATACAGGAGTGGGTTGCCATTTCCTACTCAGGGAATCTTCCTGACCCAGGGATTGAACCCACATTTCCTGTGTCTCCTGCAGTGGTGAGTGGATTCTTTACCACTGAGCCACCTGGGTAGCCTAAACAATAGTATAACTAAGACCAAACGCTATAGAGGTTGATAGCAACAAGAAGAGCCTGTGGTGAGTGGTAAAGAGCAGGCTCATAATCAGGTCCATATTCCAGCCACGGTATCCTTTAGCAGTGAGACATTTGACAAACAACAGTATTTCTAAACCTCAGGTTTGGCGTCTCTAAAATGGGAATGATACTGTTATTGTAAGAATTAAAGGAGATATTTACCCATATATAAATGCACCAGGCACAGTTTCTGGCACAACTGGAACATAGCAGATGTTCAATAAATGTAATCATCAGTATCTCCTGTAACATGTGATCATTTCTAATAAGGAAGGGGAGTTACCCAGGCATTGTTGACACAAATCACATTCTGTGTTAACTAGTTCATTCTAGCTGCCTATATGTCTGTCTCCCTTTTGGGGGTAGTTCTGTGGGGCAGGCAGCAACCTGTCTCTTATACACATCTGGTGAGAGGTGGGAGGGGGGTTCAGGATTGGGAACTCATGTCCACCTGTGGCGGATTCATGTCAATGTATGGCAAAACCAATACAGTATTGTAAAGCAAAACAAAGTAAAAATAAAAATTTTAAATAGAAAAAATATATATGGGTAAAAAAAAAAAGAAAGCTGAGCAGTGAAGAATTGATGCTTTTGAACTGTGGTACTGGAAAGGACTCTTGAGAGTCCCTTGGACTGCAAGGTGACCCAACCAGTCCATCCTAAAGGAGATTGGTCCTGGGTGTTCTTTGGAAGGAATGATGCTAAAGCTGAAACTCCAGTACTTTGGCCACCTCATGCGAAGAGTTGACTCATTGGGAAAGACCCTGATGCTGGGAGGGATTGGGGGCAGGAGGAGAAGGGGATGACAGAAGATGAGATGGCTGGATGGCATCACCGACTCAATGGACATGAATTTGAGTGAACTCTGGGAGTTAGTGATGGACAGGGAGGCCTGGCATGCTGTGATTCATGGGGTTGCAAAGAGTCAGACACTACTGAGTGACTGAACTGCACTGAAATGATGTCAAAAAGTATACTGCCTGTTTTCTTCTAGGAATTTTGTGGTTTCAGAACTTACATTTAGATCTTTTTATAAAATAATCCATTTTGAATTTATTTCTGTGTACGGTATAAAATATTCTAATTTCAGTCTTTTACATCCAGCTGTCTAATTTTCCCAACACCACTTATTAAAGAGACTGTCATTTCCTCATTGTATATTGTTGCCCCCTTTGTACTAGATTAATTGACAATATGTGCACAGGTTAATTTCTGGGCTCTGTTCTATTGCATTGATTTATGTGTCTTTTTCCATGTCATACCACACTGTTTTGATTACTGCAGCTCTGTAGTGTAGTCTGAAGTCAGGACGTTTGATACTTCCAACTTCGTTCTTTTTTCTTAGGTTTGCTTTGGCTCTTCAGGATTTTTTGTGGTCCATACAAATTTTAGGATTATGTGTTCTAGTTCTTAAAAAAAAAAAAAAAAAAAAAAGTCATGGTGTTTTGATAGAGATTGCATTGAATCTGTAGGTTGCTTTGAGTAGTATGGACATTTTATCAATATTAATTCTCCCAATTCATGAACACAGGGTATCTTTCCATTTCTTTGCATCGTCTCCAGTTTCCAACACAGTTGTATTTTGATCACACCTGTCATACAAACTGTTATTTGCAGATTATTTAATAGCATTTACAATAAAAAGTAATAGCAGAAGGAAAGAAAAATTGGAAAATCTAGTCATAGGTTTTTATTTTTTTAGTTGAAGTGTTAGAGGTAGAGGGAAGGAGCTACAGATGGTGGAAGATGAGGGAGGTTTACATCACCCTTGGCAAGACTATGTGAAAGAATTTGGTGCTAAAACTCTGAAGGAATAAAAAATTATTGAGAGTAGAAAGGGAAAGAAATAGGATATGACTGTTCCTTTCTTCTCCTCCAGAGGATCTTCCCAACCCAGGGATCACCATGGGTCTCCTGCATTGCAGGCAGGTTCTTTACTGTCTGAGCCACAGGGAAGTCTTATGTAGACATATATATTTAGGTGGATGGATGATAGGTAGGTAGGTGGGTGGATGGATGGATGGATATGTGGATAATATGCAGGAATACATACATACCCATGTTTTTAAAAATATTTTCCATATACTAGATTGAGAGCCTTAGAGGACTGAATAATTTTCTTTTTTGTTGCTCTCAAATTGCATAACATGGTGATTATGTGAAAGACATCCAATAAATGTTTGTCAAATAAGATTATTATTGTCTGCTTAATATCACGCTTCAAAAACATTAAAGATCACTTAGCTAGAAGAAGAGGCAAGGCAAGAATAAACATTTCATGATTGTCTCCTCAAGAGGTCCTTCCACCCACCACACCATTTCAAACACGGATTATTTAAGCCCAAGAAATAAGAGAGAAAATGTCACAGTCAAAACATAAATGCAAGTTTGGACAAGGATTTCTGGAACTGTGGAAGTTGAAATTGAATGACACACAGGCATGCTTGCCTTGATGTTCTCAGGTGGAAAGTGTTTAGAAATTATTAGCAGGGAGGGGGAAAAGGTTTCACATTTAATTGCAATTTTAGTTCTGCAGAAGAAAAAAGAGCTGATAAACTTCCATCTCAGCTTCCATTCTGGGCATTCAGAGCACTTGGAGTTTTTTAGAAGAGGTCCCTCTGAAGGTAGGTGAGCTCTCTAGACTTGCATGGGAGCTGCTGTCCTTAGGTGGCAAACATTTCGCAAAGGAAAGGGGGGAATAGTCTACTTTCTAAAATGGAATGGAGGTTCTACATGCAGGGTGGAACTGTTTCATCCAAAATATTATTTAAATAAAAATAAAAATCCTTCCTAAATAAAAACCCAGAAATAAGAAAGATGCAGTCCCACGGTGAAAACTAGAATCTCCTGTGTGCTTAGCAGTGCCGCATGTGTAATCACTGGAGGATTCCAGCTACATGTGCTATTTCATGTCTGTCAGCTAAATCTGAACTCCAAAATATGACAAATGCAAAACGTGACACTGAGGAACATTATGTGAGTTTGTGATTTTCCCTGCAGGGTGTGGTCCAGCAGGCAAAAAACGGATTGAGATTTCATGTGGAACATGGAGACAGACTGTCACTACATGACTCTTCTCCGTGACTCACATGCATTTCTGCAGCTTTCTTTGGTGTTTTTCATATTGTGTCTAAGCAAACATGGCAACAAAAATGGAAGTTGAAGGATGATAGCATTAAAAAAAAAAAAAAACATGTGGAATATTTGCTGTCTGAAAAGGAGCACAAACTAAATTACCAACAGTGAGGAGAGTGGTTAATGAATTATGACATAACTTCTCTAAAACCCAGTGTGGTAATAAGGAGTTACTTTAAATTCCTACCAAGAGTTGTATACTTAGGAAAGTTCTTTAGGTTTAATATTGAGTGAACAACATTAAGGTGAAAATTGTACTTACATTATGACCACCACAAAAGCATAATCATGGGGACAAAATGAAAGGAAATATAGCTAAACACCAAGAGCCTAGGATAATCTGTTCTCTTGTTTGTTTCTCTGTATTTCCTGTCTCTATAACAGGAAAGCAGTATTGTTCTTATAATCAAAACATTGTTTAATTTTTAAAAAGCAGATAAAAGAAAAAAGCATGTTTAATTTATATCACAGCAAACTTAACATGTTTAATTTATATCACATTAAATTTTTAAAGGAAAAAAAAATCTGGGTACCCTGACTTCCAACTTGCTGTGACATATATTCTGATGAGAGCTATTCAGTGTGAGGGTAATGTCATGATATTGCACAGCAGAATTCCCACAGCTAAACCCAGAAATGTAAATGACAGTGACATAATATTATAGCCTTGTCACTCAGCACAGTTACTCTCCTATTGTTGGAGTGTGCCAGCTGGTTTCTGACGTTTCCCTCTTCAGTCTCTACTGGAGAGGACTCCTAGAGGCAGCTACTGCTCTGATGAATGGAAACCAACATGCAGGCCTGCGTTGTTTCAACAACATTCCTTCCCTTCGACCCACATTTCTCATGAGAGTTATAATGAAAACCAAACCAAGCATTCCCTTTAACTTTTCACCTGCTGGAACCACATTCTTATCTTCATGTGTGTAATAATTTATTCTTAGTTAGTGGTTTGCGTGCATGCTTACCCGTGTGTTCAGTTGTGTCGACTCTTTTGTGACCCCATGGACCATAACCCGCCAGAATCCTCCATCCGTGGGATTCTCTGGGCAAGAATACTGGAGTGGATGGCCGTTCCTTTCTCCAGGAGATCTTCCTGACCCACGGATTGAACCTGGGTCTCCTTCATCGCAGGCGGATTCTTTACCACCACCAGGAAATCCAGTTAATGGTTTGGTGATATAGTATTTATACCCAGTTTCTCTGAATTTCCTCTTTGAGTCTGCCAAATAATTTATGACAGAAACCCACTATTGTTTTTTGAGCTGAGCAGAATTAGCTCAATATCTTGCAGTAACTAGATTCTCAGTATATTATCATTAGTCTACCTTTTACACCAATAGGGTTTCTTCCCTTCACATGCAGTTAACTTTTCACCCGGAGAAGGCAATGGCACCCCACTCCAGTACTCTTGCCTGGAAAATCCCGTGGATGGAGGAGCCTGGTAGGCTGCAGTCCATGGGGTCTCTAAGAGTCAGACACGACTGAGTGACTTCACTTTCACTTTTCACTTTCCTGCATTGGAGAAGGAAATGGCAACCCACTCCAGTGTTCTTGCCTGGAGAATCCCAGGGATGGGGGAGCCTGGTGGGCTGCCATCTATGGGTTCACACAGAGTTGGACATGACTGAAGCGACTTAGCAGCAGAAGCAACTTTTCACCCAAGCAGTGATGAAATCCATAGAGAATTCTATACTAACACAGTAATCATTGCTCTGCCTCTTTGAAAACTGAAGGTTTACAGGCTGACTGGTTGTGAGTTACGGTGCCTAGGGTGGCACAATTTTACTCTCTCCCTATCTGCTTATAATAACAATCACTGAAGGCAAACCCAACAGCCTTTGGACTTGACTTTTCCATAATAACTGTCTTTCTTTAGAATAGTCTCTCTGTTATTGTCTTGCCAATTGGAGTTCGTATTGTCAGCTTTGGAGTTTTGAAGCCAAATGTCTACCTTCCCTACCTGTCTAATATTAGTCAACTTGGATTGAATCTTGGGTCAATGAGGACTTCTTGTCCTTTGGTATATATGCATTTTACAAGGAATTCTGTAAGATGTGCCTGAGCTCTTTCGATCTGAAGCTTTAACCCTGCTACGAGCCTTGTCCAAAATTGAAGTTGTATTATTTTAATGTTTTCATATGATCGAGACCCAGTATAAATGTTTTGAACATGATAATTCAAAGAAAAAAAAAGCACCAGCTTAAGAACCATTATAATGTGTAACCAGTAGTAAGTGTGTGTGTTGAGTCGTGTCCAACTCTGCCATCCTATGGACTGAAGCCCATCAGGCTCCTCAGTCCATGGAATTCTCCAGGCAAGAAATACAGGAGTGGGTTGCCATTTCCTACTCAGGGAATCTTCCTGACCCAGGGATTGAACCCACATTTCCTGTGTCTCCTGCAGTGGTGAGTGGATTCTTTACCACTGAGCCAGCTGGGTAGCCTAAACAATAGTATAACTAAGACCAAACGCTATAGAGGTTGATAGCAACAAGAAGAGCCTGTGGTGAGTAGTAAAGAGCAGGCTCATAATCAGGTCCATATTCCAGCCACGGTATCCTTTAGCAGTGAGACATTTGACAAACAACAGTATTTCTAAACCTCAGGTTTGGCGTCTCTAAAATGGGAATGATACTGTTATTGTAAGAATTAAAGGAGATATTTACCCATATATAAATGCACCAGGCACAGTTTCTGGCACAACTGGAACATAGCAGATGTTCAATAAATGTAATCATCAGTATCTCCTGTAACATGTGATCATTTCTAATAAGGAAGGGGAGTTACCCAGGCATTGTTGACACAAATCACATTCTGTGTTAACTAGTTCATTCTAGCTGCCTATATGTCTGTCTCCCTTTTGGGGGTAGTTCTGTGGGGCAGGCAGCAACAGAGCTCCAGTGTGGAGGAGGACCTCACTTTACCTCCTGTTGGAGTTTAAATGGTGGGATGGAAGAATAGGATACTTTCCTTTAGATTAGCTCTGGTACTAAACTAATAGCTAGAAACCAGACCCATTCCTACCAGAGCATGTCGCTTCCATGAGGACTTTTCTGAGGTTAAGCAAGTCTCTTCCTGCATGGCATCACCATATTTGTTTGACATGATTAACTTTATGAAAGCGACCAAGTCCCTTTCCATGTATCCTTAGAGACTGTTAGCGGAAATGAGCACCCCGTGAAGGTTACATCTTGTATGTACAGGGCACTGTGCTGATTGTTTTCAGTTTCACTCTTATCTTTCCAACGGCACTTGAGACGGGGCATTAACCTCCTCATTTTATAGGCAAGAAAACTGGAAACAAAAGAGTCAGGTAACTTGCCCAAAACTGAGTTTTTAGTGAGTAAATCAAAAGCAGCAACGGAGGTTACACCCACTCAGTTTTACCACAGTTGTTATTTAGTGTCAGTTATTTGTCAAAATAATTTTGAATGTTTTTATTGCTATAAGAACATTTCTTAGCAGGATTCAGGGGTCTGTGATAGCACCATCACCATCAGGTTCAATTCCCTCCTGAGAGAAAGGCAGAGAGGATTTTGTCGGAGAAATTTATATTTAATAGAAGTTTTAGCCAAGTAGTTGAGAATAAGAATAAAAGGAAATAAGAAAATGTAGTGGTTTTTAGACTTGCAAATACACTTGAAAAGGTTAATGTTGTATTTTTCAGAAATGGAGGCTTTCTTTGATCTTGATCTTTAAAAAACAAGAAACAATGCAAGGGCATTTCTCTGGATTGTACGAACAGTATTGTCTGCAAGTAATCAGCCCTGGGACTGCATTTATTTAACATATTTATAAATCATCTGAAAGAAGGAGTATATGATGAAATTCCAGAGTTGCAAAAACTACTAAGTTCTTCCAGGTGGTGAAATGCCAAGCTGGCTAATATGAATATAGAACGATAACACAAGTTTACATGAATGGGCAGAAGGATGGCAGATGGGCTTCTGCATGGACAACTGTAAGATAAGGAATGGAGGGGCAATCATTCAAACCATCCTTCCAAATTAAAGGGCTTTCAACTCTCAGCTCTGACAGAATTAAGAGGTTTTACAGTCATTGTATATTTTTGTGCCTCGTTATTCCTACTGCAGCTATATGGCCAGCCAAAAATCAAGAGTGCTTAGAAAAGGCATTTTTAAAGGGGCATTAAAAGCAAGAAATGGTATCTTGCTTAAATGTAATGCCAAAGTTTACCTATACCTGGATTATTATGAGTAATTTTTCAGCAGACCTGAAGCAGTTGAAATAGGGGAGGAGACAGTACAGAGAGAGTGGACTAAAGGGACTGCTTTATGAAAAGAGAGCTGCTTTATGGAAACAACCTGCCAAGATGAGGATTTATCAGTCTGGGGGAGATGAAGGTTTATAAAATCAAAGGGAGGTGTTGCCTGTAGACAGACCTTGATTAACATTCACCATCCCCACCCTCAACAGACATGGGTCAGAGAGTGAGTATAAAAAGGAACTGAACAAACTTATGGTTAACAAAGGGTAAAATGCAGTGGGAGAGGGGTAAGTTAGGAGGTTGGGATTAACATATGCACACTACTACGTATAAAGTAGATAACCAACAGGGACTTCCTGTAAAGCACGTGCTCACGTGTGCTCAGTCGGATCCGACTTTTTGCGACCCCATAGACTGTAGCCCTTATAGAGCTTCCCTGGTGGCTTAGAGGTTAAAGCATCTGCCTGCAATGCGGGAGACCCGGGTTCGATCCCTGGGTTGGGAAGATCCCCTAGAGAAGGAAATGGCAACCCACTCCGGTACTCTTGCCTGGAGAATCCCATAGAGGGAAGAGCCTGGTAGGCTACAATCCATGGAGTCGCAAAGAGTCTGACACGACTGAGCTACTTCACTTCACTTCAGACTGTAGCCCACCGGGCTCCTCTGCCTATGGAATTTTCCAGGCAAGAAATACTGGAATGGGTTGCCATTTCCTACTCTGGGGAGCTTCCCAACCCAGGGATCAAACCTACTTCTCCTGCTCTCCTGCGTTGGTAGGCAGATTCTTTACCTCTGCACCACCCGGGAAGCTCTTACTTACTGTGTACAGCATATGCACCGTATTTACACTCAGTTGTGTCCTACTGTTTGCAACCCCATTGATTATACAGTCCATGGAATTCTCCAGGCCAGAATACTGGAGTGGGTAGCTTTTCCCTTCTCCAGGGGATCTTCCCAACCTACGGATAGAACCCATGTCTCCCGCATTGCAGGCGGATTCCTTTACCAGCTGAGCCACAAAAGAAGCCCAAGAATACTGGAGTGGATAGCCTATCCCTTCTCCAGCGGATCTTCCTGACCCAGGAATCGAACTGGGGTCTCATGCATTGCAGGCAGATTCTTTACCAAGGGAACTCAATACAATATTCTGTAATAGCCAGCATGGGAAAATAATTTGAAGAAGAATGGATATATGTATAACTTAATCACTTTGCTGAACACTTGAAATTAACACAACATTGTAAATCAGCTATATTCCAATATAAAATAAAAAAATAAAATATTGTAAAGTTTAATTTAAAAATAAAAGGAATAGAGCATCATGCTAACTTAAAATCAATTTAGGCAGAGAGGCCAATAGGCTAACTGACAAATGGGGTAGCACAGCATGAGTGCCAGAGAAATACCCCCTCAACCCTGTAAAATTTGCAGAGAATTTTAAAAAAATCATTTTAACAATGCGTCATATACTTTTGGAACTAGTTATCCAACAAGAATTGTTCTATCCTAGTACCGACGTGTGTGGGAAAGAGGTGAACATATTTCTTATGAATGGGTTTATAATTTGTTGTTTTTAAAAAGTCAGTGATATTTGGAGAGATGCCCAAACTTTGCTGTTTGCCTTAGAGTAAAACAAATTTTGGAGTCAGGCAAACCACATTCAAATCCCAGAGCCACCACATATTGGCTCTTTGGTAGGCTGCTTCACCACTCCGAACCTCAGTCTCCTCTTCTGTAAATCAAGAAGAGCATATAATTTGTTGTTTTTAAAAAGTCAGTGATATTTGGAGAGATGCCCAAACTTTGCTGTTTGCCTTAGAGTAAAACAAATTTTGGAGTCAGGCAAACCACATTCAAATCCCAGAGCCACCACATATTGGCTCTTTGGTAGGCTGCTTCACCACTCCGAACCTCAGTCTCCTCTTCTGTAAATCAAGAAGAGCACTTTCCCATTAGGAATGTTGTGATGAAGGAAAGAGAGTAATGTGTAAAGCTCTGGGAAGGGCTGGAAACTGAGGCTCTCTGCAAGGCTTGGTTTCCTATGTCATCTCTTTTGCACTTTGCCCTTTGCAGTATGCTGTCAGACTCAAAAGTCCCATCCTGGGGAGACCCTGGTCAGCAGTACTTGATTCTGTTCCTACTTTATACTTTTATCTGCCTTAATATTCATTCTTCCATATTCACTGAGCTTCCATTATTTCAAACATTGTTGGGGAAATAATGATGATAAAGACATACCTGCTCTCTGGACACTTACTTGGGTGAATGTTTTTTTGAGAGCTTCCTTGGTAGCTCAGCTGGTAAAGAATCTGCCTGCAATGCGGGAGACCTTGGTATGATTCCTGGGTCAGGAAGACCCCCTGGAGAAGGGATAGGCTACCCACTCCAGTATTCTTGGGCTTCCCTGGTGGCTCAGATGGTCAAGAATCCACCTGCAATGCAGGTTCAATCCCTGGGTTGGGAAGATCCCCTGGAGGAGGGCGTGGCAACCCACTCCAATATTCTTGCCTGTAGAATCCCCCTGGACAGAAGAGCCTGGCGAGCTACAGTCCATGGGGTCGCAAACAGTTGGACATGACTGGGCAACTAAGCACAGGCAAGGCTGTCTTACCTGGGTGAGTGTTGGTGTCAATTGTTCGGTCGTGTCCGACTCTTTGCAACCCCATGGACTGGACCGTAGTCCGCAAGGCTCTTCTGTCCACAGGAAGTCTCCAGGCAAGAATACTGGAGTGGATAGCTGTTCCCTTCTCCAGGGGATCTTTCTGACCCAGGGGTCAGACCCAGGTCTCCTGCATTGCAGGCAAATTCTTTACTTCCTGAGCCACCAGGGAAGCACCTTGTTGGGAGAGCTACACAAACACCAACCTTGAAAATAAAGTTATTTCAGAGAATGCTACGAAGAGGTTCACAGGGTGGAGCATGACGGGGCTGAGGACTCGATTCTTTTAGCAAGGAGGTGGGACGGGCCTTGGTGAGGAGACCACACTGAAGAAGCGTCCAAATGGATGAGAAAGCATCGTTTGAAAATTGCAGGAGAGGCGGTGGGTCTGGGTGCCAGGGGCGCATTCCAGGCAGATGGAGAA
This sequence comes from Oreotragus oreotragus, assembly GCA_006410675.1. Classification (NCBI taxonomy): domain Eukaryota; kingdom Metazoa; phylum Chordata; class Mammalia; order Artiodactyla; family Bovidae; genus Oreotragus; species Oreotragus oreotragus. The sequence goes on along the minus strand of SJYX01009653.1, from coordinate 55,567 downwards.
ACGGGGTAGAGACCCCAAGGCCAGAATGAGTATGACTGTTCAAGGAACAGAGAAAGCCAGAGGGGAGAGAGGCAGGGACCAGAGAGAGACAGAGCAGCCAGCCCCGTGGGGCCTCGAGGCCAGGTCAGGGCTCGGGTTTTGCTCTAAGAGCCGTAGGAAGCTAGTGGAGGGATGAGACCTGACTCACACTTGGAGAGGTCTTGTGGCTGCTGGATGGTGAGCTGGATCCGCAGGCAGCCTGACTGATGGAAGCTCTGCCCCTGCTCCTCCCCTGCCTCGCCTCCCCAGTCCTCTCTCCATGGCGGACACACGGATCTCATGCCACATCTCTCCCAGTGCAGAGGTAATTCTGCACAAATCTCTCCCCTCCTGCATCTTATAGGACAAGTAAACATCATTTTTCTCAAGTGAAGTATTTAATCCAAATATATATGTCGTTTCAGGTTTTAAAAATCAATTTGATTGGCCACAGGAAACGTATCTTGGCATCTCTGGGAGACAGGCTGCACGAGGACCCACCACAGAAGCCCCCTCGGTCCATCACCCTCAGGGTAAGTACCCCACGTGCTTGTTCCGTCCTCCGCTCATAGCCTCAAAAACTGTGCTGTGCAGTAAGATAGGAATGACTAAAGCAGGGGGTCAGGAAGTACAGGCTGTTTTCCAGGTAGCTTCCCTTATCTGTATAGAAAGCTTTCTTGCCTTTCGTAGCATTTTCTAAGAGGTTTGTTTTTCTCGCCTGGTTAAATGTGTGTTTTTGAGATTTAGATAAACATCTGAAAAACCATCACCTTTAAAAACCCTCTCTGCTGCCCCCCAATCCCACACTCCCATCAACACAGAGAGGAAATAAATTTTCTGTCAAACTCCTCAAACCCACAGAAAGAAAATCAATGAGGACCAGAGTTAAGTTAAAGATCGATTTAAAATTAACCTTCGGGTCTTCTGTTTTTTAAGGAAATGAATTGTTCGGTTTTTGCCCACTTCAAAAATTAAGAATAGAGAATCTGGGACTTTAGTAAATTATTTCAGCTATATTTTAGAATTGTGGGGTAGAAAAACTAGAGAGAAACCATACAAGGAAGAAATAAATAAAGTGGAAGGGAAGGAAGGCAAGAAAGAGCAGAGGGAAAGAGACAAAGAGAGAGAAGATTCCAGGGAGAATAGTCCCAGGAAGGAGTAACCAGCAGTCTGTAAATTATTTCAGCTATATTTTAGAATTGTGGGGTAGAAAAACTAGAGAGAAACCATACAAGGAAGAAATAAATAAAGTGGAAGGGAAGGAAGGCAAGAAAGAGCAGAGGGAAAGAGACAAAGAGAGAGAAGATTCCAGGGAGAATAGTCCCAGGAAGGAGTAACCAGCAGTCTCTGGTGTTTATGAGGCCCATAGGAACTTTTCAAAAATTCACCATAAAGCCAGGGTCTCCATGACCAGTTGGAGAGTTCCAACTCTATTCTCTTTATTGAGCCCTGTACTTGCTTGCTTCTGATTCCTTTTCTGCAAGTGTCAGAAAGGGTAGTGATAATAAATGAACACAAAAGTGGCACTTAGATGTAACTGCCAGCAATGAAAAGCCGCTGAATGTTTCTTATCAGCGGACTTCAGTAAACAGCGTAACTACTGTCAGGCTAGCAGAGGATCAGGCAGGAGAGGAGCTGTTAAGATTTTGAGGCGGATTCCATTTTAAAGGAGAAGAAAATACACAAAGACTTCAGGAAAGGCGAGCGAATTGGCTCCAGGAGGGAGCCGTGAGGAAAATTGATGACTAGGGGGACTGGGATATACGGGCTGTTTGGAAGCTGGTTGAGTAGTGACAATATATATTAAAAAAAAAAAAAAAAAAAAGGACCTATTTTTCTCCGTCAATAGAAGAAGCCTCAGATAAATTGAGGGGGGAAATGAGCTAGAAAGGGATTACTGTTTTGCCTTCGTTTTGCTGAATGAAGAGGAAAAAGCTATAGGCACCCTCGGCATAACCATCCTGAATGACCCTTTGGAGGAGTGTTCTCTGCTACATCCCCTACTGTCTCCTTCCTCTTCTGAGCCTCCCCCTTTGGCTCTCTGGAAGAGACTTGAGGAAACAGCAAATAAATCAGAGAAAGAGGTTCCCGAGAAAAAAATGCAGGGCCTTATTGATCCATCAGAGCCCGTCTGGAATGTCTTGGGGAGAAGTAGCTGGAGAGCCAGCCCGATCCAGCCCTCCTCTTACTCGCAAACACCAGAGCCCAGCTCTCCGCCGCCCTTTATCTTACTTCTCCACCAGTTTTCCCCGGTTGTCGTTGCCATCAAAGCCTGTCCGCGCGCATTGCTCTGGAGTCCGTGCAGGTGGCAGGCCATTTCCATATCGTGTCCCCTCCCCAGCCTGATTGCCAGGCTGCTCTTTGATGGAAGATCAAGACCCATGAGGTCCTATTTTAGCTGTCTTGTCGTGGCACCTACCGTAATGAGGCCACTCCGTTCACATGGAGACACAGTTCCCTCCCTTGTAGATACGTGTGACAGTGTGGGGGGTGCCTAGGATTTGTGTGCCTCTCTCCCGAGATCAGCCATGATGGAGGCTTAAGAAAATGGAGCCTGGCTCTTTATACTGTAAACCTTCGACCTGAAAGGCTTAAGGGGGGACATGTTGATCATGCCATTAATAAAATGGTAGAATGTCATTGATTCCTCAACAGTTGATTTAAAAATGACTCCCCACCCCCGCAGTGTATCTTGTCAGTATTTCACAATTTTGAAACCAGAGGTCAGCCACAAGAACATGGTATTTATTTCATGATGTATTTCCATTCAGGAACCCAGTGGTAATCACACTCCTCCTCAGTTGTCTCCATCACTTAGCCAAAGCACTTACACCACTGGTGGCTCCCTAGACGTTCCTCACATTATCATGCAGGGCGATGCAAGGAGGAGAAGAAATGAAAACTACTTTGATGATATTCCCCGATCAAAACTGGAGAGGCAGATGGCCCAGGTAAGGTGTTCAGAGCCTCTGTGATGTTTTTGCCTTTCTCCCAGGTAAAGTCACGCATTCCGATTTTGAACAGTCACTTACAATGGATGCATATTGTACCCAACCTAACTGGAATTTTCCCATTTTATGTCATGACTTTTATTCCCTGCTCAGTTGAGCTAGATTGAAACAGACCTTTCTCGGAATGGAATGTAGACACAAATCATTGTTATCCAGTTCTTGACTGAAGATATTATGTCTGATCTCTTTGCACCCAGAAAGTCTTTGCTCTAAAGGGAATAATGCTGTGTAAGAATCATATCACAATGAAAAGTCATAAAGTTCTAGATTACAGAGTTACATTGGTTGGATGACAGGGTGAAAGTCCTGGGGGCAGGGGCGAGGGGGAAGTAGGGATAACTCCAAGTAATGCTGTTAATTTCCTGCCAAGTTTAGACATTTGTACAGACTTGTACAATGGGGACTAGTTGCAGCCATCTCATATTGTCATCTTGAGTAGCTGAAAATGATGCTGCTGCCTGACACAAATACCTGAAGAGAGAGATCTGTCCTGTTCAGATCTCTTCATGTTTCGGGTATGGATGTCTGGGTCTCTCCTGTCCCCAGGTCACTGCTCAAAAATTCAAGTCAGCCATAGCCAGATGGCAGCTTGCTCTGCAGTGTCACCCCGAGATTCAAAGCTGTGGATCTGTTGACAACTATTGGCAGAATCAACTCTTTTCATCCTCATTCTAGGTTCAGACTGATGTGTTAAGAGACTTCTCTCTCCCTCCCACACCTAAGATGAGAATCTTGAGGTGAAAATTTGACTGTAATTGCTTTGCCTTTGTTGTTAAATATTTTTCTCATCTGTTTGGTGAGATTCTGGTTTTTTTAAAGCCTTTGGTAAACATTCAATGCTACTGCTCGTGAAAGAAATATGAAAAGAATGTTCTGGAGGCCGTGGCTATTCTGCCTACAAATGCCCTTGCAGAGAAGGGGTCTGAGATATTGCGTCTCCTTTCAGCTTGCTCAGTACTGAATTGGTTTCCGGGTTCTTTGTGCAGAGAATAGCAGTGTTGGGATTATGGAGAATCTTTTATTGCAGGGAGGTGGAAAACATAGCAGAGACAAGAAAAGAATAATCTTCCCTCTCTCTTTTGTTCAGTATTGTCTTTTAACCCTTATAACTGTTTCCACTGATTATTTTTTAAAATAACAAATCTAAAACCTTCCCCCACCAAAAAAAAATGTTCGTATATTTTCTGGTATTTGTTAGTATTTGTGGATCACATATGTGAGTGAATTTCTCTAATGACAGCAGAGACATTTGTTTTAACCTTGAACCATGTAGTCTTTATGTATGAATACAAACTGGATCTTTCCCGAACCCTTACCTATCCTGCTGGATCAGGGAGGATCATTCATTAATGAGAATTAGCCATTATTGACTGTGCCAAATTTAGCAACAGAATCACCTGGCTGAACTGCTCATGCAATTTATGAAATTTCTCCACATAGTACAGTTTTTTTTCAAAGAGGAAATTAATTACTCTTCTGCCTGAGCGTGAACCCTCAGAGGTAATCTAGCAATTGCTCCCTTATGATCTTTATGAGATTCACAAGCTAGGGGAAGTATTACTTTTTTGAAGATTCAAGATCTTTTTCTTGTCGTTCCAATCAGAATGCATCCCTTTCAGGAATTGTCTTGCCCTTGAGAAAATTGAATGAACTTCTATCTGGCCAGGTGAGAAAGGCACAAATGCAGAAAGAGAAGTGAGGTAAGCAGCAGATGAGATGTGAGCTGGAGAGGGTCTGTGTGTACGTGCTTATTTCCCCCTCTTCCCACCCCCACCCTAGTGCTGTTCCCAGTGTTCAAATGACTGATGGAGACCTGGGCCTCCATCAGCAGCCAGGAGCTTATTAGAAGCTTTCTAAAATCCCACTGCTCAATATAGTGCTTTTGCTGCAGAGTAAATAGGAGATGGCACTACAGGAATCCAATCAATAAGAAGACGAGATTTGGGGATCTCAACTCTTTAGGTTGTGTTAATTGCAGTTTTTTATTTGTCTTGAGACTCTTTCCCAGTCTAGAAATGCTAGAAATCGTGGAGAAATGAATGGATACCTTTTAAAAATAGCGTCATTTCAAAGCTTTAACCTGTCAAAATATGAAATACTCGGTAATTTTGTTGTTGAATGGTTTTATTTATGTGACTGTTCCACCATTCAGCCACTCCGTTGATGTTTTTTCTTATTTTTCTGTTTCTGGTTGTTTGCTGTAATAATTTTTGAAATCCATTTGTTTTTGTTTTTGTTTTTTTAATATATAATCCATCATACTCTCTCTAGACCAAGTCTTCCCCAAAGTTATGCCCTTAGCCAGTGTAAAGCTGAATTCAACTCTTCTTCCTAAAGGCTTGAATTAGCAATTAAAATTCCTGTAGGAAAGCAGCTGGTTACACTTTCTTCCTACTGGGAATTCAGTAANGTTTTTTTAAAGCCTTTGGTAAACATTCAATGCTACTGCTCGTGAAAGAAATATGAAAAGAATGTTCTGGAGGCCGTGGCTATTCTGCCTACAAATGCCCTTGCAGAGAAGGGGTCTGAGATATTGCGTCTCCTTTCAGCTTGCTCAGTACTGAATTGGTTTCCGGGTTCTTTGTGCAGAGAATAGCAGTGTTGGGATTATGGAGAATCTTTTATTGCAGGGAGGTGGAAAACATAGCAGAGACAAGAAAAGAATAATCTTCCCTCTCTCTTTTGTTCAGTATTGTCTTTTAACCCTTATAACTGTTTCCACTGATTATTTTTTAAAATAACAAATCTAAAACCTTCCCCCACCAAAAAAAAATGTTCGTATATTTTCTGGTATTTGTTAGTATTTGTGGATCACATATGTGAGTGAATTTCTCTAATGACAGCAGAGACATTTGTTTTAACCTTGAACCATGTAGTCTTTATGTATGAATACAAACTGGATCTTTCCCGAACCCTTACCTATCCTGCTGGATCAGGGAGGATCATTCATTAATGAGAATTAGCCATTATTGACTGTGCCAAATTTAGCAACAGAATCACCTGGCTGAACTGCTCATGCAATTTATGAAATTTCTCCACATAGTACAGTTTTTTTTCAAAGAGGAAATTAATTACTCTTCTGCCTGAGCGTGAACCCTCAGAGGTAATCTAGCAATTGCTCCCTTATGATCTTTATGAGATTCACAAGCTAGGGGAAGTATTACTTTTTTGAAGATTCAAGATCTTTTTCTTGTCGTTCCAATCAGAATGCATCCCTTTCAGGAATTGTCTTGCCCTTGAGAAAATTGAATGAACTTCTATCTGGCCAGGTGAGAAAGGCACAAATGCAGAAAGAGAAGTGAGGTAAGCAGCAGATGAGATGTGAGCTGGAGAGGGTCTGTGTGTACGTGCTTATTTCCCCCTCTTCCCACCCCCACCCTAGTGCTGTTCCCAGTGTTCAAATGACTGATGGAGACCTGGGCCTCCATCAGCAGCCAGGAGCTTATTAGAAGCTTTCTAAAATCCCACTGCTCAATATAGTGCTTTTGCTGCAGAGTAAATAGGAGATGGCACTACAGGAATCCAATCAATAAGAAGACGAGATTTGGGGATCTCAACTCTTTAGGTTGTGTTAATTGCAGTTTTTTATTTGTCTTGAGACTCTTTCCCAGTCTAGAAATGCTAGAAATCGTGGAGAAACGAATGGATACCTTTTAAAAATAGCGTCATTTCAAAGCTTTAACCTGTCAAAATATGAAATACTCGGTAATTTTGTTGTTGAATGGTTTTATTTATGTGACTGTTCCACCATTCAGCCACTCCGTTGATGTTTTTTCTTATTTTTCTGTTTCTGGTTGTTTGCTGTAATAATTTTTGAAATCCATTTGTTTTTGTTTTTGTTTTTTTAATATATAATCCATCATACTCTCTCTAGACCAAGTCTTCCCCAAAGTTATGCCCTTAGCCAGTGTAAAGCTGAATTCAACTCTTCTTCCTAAAGGCTTGAATTAGCAATTAAAATTCCTGTAGGAAAGCAGCTGGTTACACTTTCTTCCTACTGGGAATTCAGTTCCCGCCTGCCCCCCACCCCCAGCCCCGTCCCCGCCACGAAATCCTTTCCCAAGGGATTTCTCCTGAGGGGCTTACTGGAGGTTGGTTAATACATGCCTAGCCAGTCTTGTTTCCCACTAAAAGGTATAAGTCCACCTTCAGGCTTTCTTACTTCCTAACAGAAAGGAAAATTCAGGTAAAAGAAAACCACCAGGACAAATCCTTATTCACAGAGCCCCCTCTGCTGCTTCAGGTTTAGCTGAGCCCCCAGCAGAGTGATTTGGAATTCTAGCCATAGGCCAGGAACCTGAAGCTCTTAGTGGCTACAGTAATTATAGGAACCTAACTTTGTTAATGTTTGCCCAGCAGATGTGAGGAAATGCTTTAACTTAGTAAACTCCTTCTTAAGGTTAAATTGAGGTAAATTTAATGCCCATTCTACCTGTAAAATTTGTTAGCATATGTTTTTCAAATGGTAACACAGCATTTAATGACTTATTTTCAATTGAAACTGTTTAAAATACCTTTCTTGGAATCCAGAGAATTGTAAATAGCATGGCTATTGTTTGCTTTTATTCTGACATAAGCAATGTTGTGGCATCAAATTGTCTTACACAAATATGGGAGAAACAAAATCAAGTTAAGTATTATTAGGATTTTTGAAACTGTGAAATGTAGTGATGTCAGCACGTTTAAACAATGGGTTTCCTATCATGCTGGAAACACTGGATTCATTGGCTCAGAAGTTCTGAAAGGCTTCCCTATTTCCACACCCCTAATAGATAAATGCCGCATTCACATTTGTATACTAGTACCTTAATATGTATAGAGCTTGCTTTTCAATTTCCAAAGTGCTTTCACATCTGTTCTCTCATTTTAGCACAAACAGGGTGTCCTACACAACTATTTATGTGTGTTAGCACATTGCAGATCAGCTTTTAAGTCCAAGTTCTATGGAGATAAGATAGGTAAGTGAAAAATATGAAAAATAATAACAGAAGTAAGAAAAATATTTCCAAAAAAAATATTTCCAGTATTTAGGACCTAATCAACAATATTTAGAAATTTTCTCGAGTGACACTTAGGATAAGTCAAAATGTTCTTGAAATGAATAATAAAGAAGAGTAATGGAATTAATAAAATTTAGGGACCACATGCTCCAAAGTTATGAAAAAGAAAAAAGAATTTCCCAATGTGACACTTATAGCCATTTATTTATAACCAAATACTTAGGGGAAAATGAAATAATCCTTCTATTTTCACAAAATAAAAAAGACTCCTGAGCAGTAAGAGAAAACCCACGCTAAAGAAGTTCATGTGTTTTGATTGCTGTCATCTAAATAGAAATATCAGTATTTCCTGAGGCAGTTACCTTACCTGATGTACACAAAACTTAGAAGCAGACTTATCCACATTTCAAAGACTGGGAAACTGAGAAATTATGTGACTTGGTCTGGGTAGCACAATGGGAAAGAGACGAAATCAGAACTTGCCTGAGGTGATATGTTAGGCACAAGAAAGGCTTTGTCTCCATTGCTTCTAAATCACTAGAAAGTTCATTCAGTTGAATGTCTAATATATTTTGATCCAAACAGTATTACTTAATACGTATGACTAGATCAATTACTCCTTTTTTTAATTAAATCTTCTTTAAAGTCTTTATTGAATTTCTTACAATATTGCTTCTGTTTTATATTTTGGGTTCTTGGCCGCGAGGCATTAGGCTTGTGGGATCTTAGCTCCTTGACCAGGGATCGCAAATCTGCACACCCTGCATCGGAAGGCAAAGTCTTAACCACTGGACCACTGGGATGGTACCTCAATTACTTCTTTATTTGAAAGCAGTTTACATATCATGTTAGTTCTACAAATGTTTGTTCTTTTGATACTGTTAGGGGAAGAGAAATGGAAACTGGGCTGCAGAGAAGCCCTGCTGTGACCCCACCCATACCTGAGACTCCACTGGCAGTATCTTATTTAAACCTCGCCACAGCCCCTCCTATACTCAAGGAGCCCACGTGAGTGAGTGCTTTGCCTCACAGCTGCTACATGGCAGAGCCCAAACACAAGCCGTCTGCTTGACCATGTCCTGTTCTTCTATGCCCCTAGTGGGCTACTTCTATTTTTAAATGATATGAAATATCTTTATAACACTTCAATAAATACCAATTTCCCATATGCTATGTCAGATTCTCTATCCGTAGAATTCTCCAGGCAAGAATACTGAAGTGGATAGCCATTCCCTTGTCCAGGGGATCTTCCCAGCCCAGGGATCAAACCCAGGTCTCCTGCATTGCAGGCAGATTCTTCACTGTCTGAGCCACCAGGGAAGCCCATACGTACATAGAGACAGTGAACAGAACAAGGATAATATCGCTGGTGGTTAGTGGAAACTTACGGAATCAGCTCATGGTTCTCACCATAAAACTTAATTTTTTTAATTTTATTTTATTTCAGTATAGTTGAATTACAATATTGTGTTAGTTCCAGGTGCACATGGACATCACCAGATGGTCAGTACCAAAATCAGATTGATTATATTCTTTGCAGTCAAAGATGGAGAAGCTCTATACAGTCAGAAAAACAAGATCAGGAGCTGACTTTGGCTTAGATCATGAACTCCTTATTGCCAAATTGAGACTTAAATTGAAGAAAGTGGAGGAAACCACTAGACCATTCAAGTCTGACCTAAGTCAAATCCCTTATGATTATACAGTGGAAGTGACAAATAGATTCAAGGGACTAGATCTGATAGAGTGCCTGAAGAACTATGGACGGAGGTTCGTGACATTGTACAGGAGGTTCATGACATTGATCAAGACCATCCCCAAGAAAAAGAAATGCAAAAAGGCAAAATAGTTGTCTGAGGAGGCCTTACAAGTAGCTGAGAAAAGAAGAGAAACTGAAGGCAAAGGAGAAAAGGAAAGATACAGCCATTTGAATGCAGAGTTCCAAAGAAGAGCAAGAAGAGATAAGAAAGCCTTCCTCAGTGATCAATGCAAAGAAATAGAGGAAAACAATAGAATGGGAAAGACTAGAGATTTCTTCAAGAAAATTAGAGATACCAAGGGAACATTTTATACAAAGATGGGCTCAGTAAAGGACAAAAACAATGTGGACCTAAAAGAAGCAGAAGATATTAACAGGTGGCAAGAATACACAGAAGAACTATACAAAAAAAAGATCTTCATGACCCAGATAACCACAATGGTGTGATCACTCACCTAGAGCCAGACATCCTGGAATGTGAGGTCAAGTGGGCCTTCGGAAGCATCACTATGAACAAAGCTAGTGGAGGTGATGAAATTCTAGTTGAGCTGTTTCAAAACTTAAAAGATGATGCTGTTCAAGTGCTGCATTTAGTATACCAGCAAATTTGGAAAACTCAGCAGTGGTCACAGGACTGGAAGAGGCCAGTTTTCATTCCAGGCCCAAAGGAGGGCAATGCCAAAGAATGCTCAAACTACCGCACACTTGCACTCATTTCACACGCTAGAAAACTAATGCTCAAAATCCTCCAAGCCAGGCTTCAGCAGTACGTGAATCGTGAACTTCCAGATGTTCAAGCTGGATTTAGAAAAGGCAGAGGAACCAGAGAACAAATTGCCAACATCCATTGGATGTTAGAAAAAGCAAGAGAGTTCCAGAGAAACATCTACTTCTGTTTTATTGACTGTGCCAAACAAAGCCTTTGACTGTATGGATCACAACAAACTGTGGAAAATTCTTAAAGAGATGGGAATACCAAACCACCTTACCTGCTTCCTGAGAAATCTNGAGGTGGCAAGAATACACAGAAGAACTATACAAAAAAAAGATCTTCATGACCCAGATAACCACAATGGTGTGATCACTCACCTAGAGCCAGACATCCTGGAATGTGAAGTCAAGTGGGCCTTAGGAAGCATCACTATGAACAAAGCTAGTGGAGGTGATGAAATTCTAGTTGAGCTGTTTCAAAACTTAAAAGATGATGCTGTTCAAGTGCTGCATTTAGTATACCAGCAAATTTGGAAAACTCAGCAGTGGTCACAGGACTGGAAGAGGCCAGTTTTCATTCCAGGCCCAAAGGAGGGCAATGCCAAAGAATGCTCAAACTACCGCACACTTGCACTCATTTCACACGCTAGAAAACTAATGCTCAAAATCCTCCAAGCCAGGCTTCAGCAGTACGTGAATCGTGAACTTCCAGATGTTCAAGCTGGATTTAGAAAAGGCAGAGGAACCAGAGAACAAATTGCCAACATCCATTGGATGTTAGAAAAAGCAAGAGAGTTCCAGAGAAACATCTACTTCTGTTTTATTGACTGTGCCAAACAAAGCCTTTGACTGTATGGATCACAACAAACTGTGGAAAATTCTTAAAGAGATGGGAATACCAGAACACCTTACCTGCTTCCTGAGAAATCTGTATGTAGGTCAAGAAGCAACACTTAGAACCGGACATGGAACAACAGACTGGTTCCAAATAGGGAAAGGAGTACATCAAGGCTGTATATTGTCACCCTGCTTATTTAACTTATATGCAGAGTACATCAGGATAAACACCAGGCTGGGTGAAGCACAAGTTGGAATCAAGATTGCCAGGAGAAATATCAATAACCTCAGATATGCAGATGACACCACCCTTATGGCAGAAAGTGAAGAAGAACTAAACAGCCTCTTGATGAAAGTGAAAGAGGAGAGTGAAAATTTTGCCTTGAAGCTTAACATTTAGAAAACTAAGATCATGGCATCTGGCCCCACCACTTCATGGCAAATAGATGGGGAAAGAATGAAAACAGTGAGAGACTTTTTCTTAGGCTCCAAAATCACTGCAGATGGTGACTGCAGCCATGAAATTAAAAGTGGCTTGCTCCTTGGAAGAAAAGCTATGACCAACCTAAATAGCACATTAAAAAGCAGAAACATTACAGACAAAGGTCCGTCTAGTCAAAGCTATGATTTTTCCAGTAGTCATGTATGAATATGAGAGTTGAACCATAAAGAAAGCTGAGCGCTGAAGAATTGATGCGTTTGAACTATGGTGCTGGAGAAGACTCTTGATAGTCCCTTGGACTGCAAGGAGATCCAACCAGTCCATCCTAAAGGAGATCAGTCCTGAATATTCATTGGAAGGACTGATGCTGAAGCTGAAACTCCAATCCTTTGGCCACCTGATGCGAAGAACTGACTCACTGTAAAAGACCCTGATGCTGGGAAAGATTGAAGGTGGCAAAAGAAGGGGACAACAGAGGATGAAATGGCTGGAGGGCATCACCGACTTGATGGACATGAGTTTGTATAAGCTCCAGGAATTGGTGATAGACAGGAAAGTCTGATGTCCTACAGTCCATGGGGTCAAAAAGAGTCAGACACGACTGAGTGACTGAACTGAACTGAACTCCAGATGTACAGCACAGTATGAGTTATACAAACGTGTGTATATCTGTTCTTTTTCAGATGTTTTTCCCTTATAGGTTATTATAAAATATTGAGTATAGTTCCCTGGGCTGTACAGTAGGTCCTCGTTGGTTATCTGTTTTATGTATAATAGTGTATATGTGCTAATCTCCTCTTCTTAATTTATCCCCTCCCCATTTTCCCCTTTGGTCATTGAAAGTTTGTTTTCTGCATCTGTGAGTCTGCTTCTGTTTTGTAGTACGTTCATTATCTTTAGATTTCACATATAAGTGACAGCATATGATATTTGTCTTTGGCTTGTTTTATTTAGTAGAATAATCTTTAGGTCCATCCATGTTGCTGCATATGGTATTATTTAATTCTCTCTATGGCTGAGTAATATTCCATTGTGGTAATATTCCATTGTGTGAATGATAAAGAATACACAGTAATATCCATTCCATATCCAGCAAGTGTCCTGTTGATGGACATTTAGGTTGCTCTCATGTCTTGGCTATTGTAAATAGTGCTGCTGAGAACATAAGGTGCAGGTATCTTGGCGTATAGTTGATTTACAATGATGTGTTAGTTTTAGGTATACAGCAAAATGAATCAGTTATATATATATATGTATATGCACATATATCCATTCTTTTTTAGATTCTTTTCCCATATAAACCATTACAGAGTATTGAGTAGCATTCCCTGTGCTTTACAGTAGGTCCTTAGGATTGCAGAATTACATTGTAACTCTGTTTTAAATTTTTTAAGGAACACTGTTCTCCATAGTGGCAGTACCAATTTACATTCCCACCAGCATAGGAGGGTTCCTTTTTCTCCAGATCCTCTCCAGCAGTTATTATTTATAGACTTTTTGATGATGGCCATTCTGACTAGAATGAAATAATACCTCATTGTGGCTTTGATTTTCATTTCTCTAATAATTAGCAATGTTGAACACTTTTTCATGTGCCATTGGCCACCTGTATGTCCTCTTTGGAGAAATGTCTATTTAGGTCTTCTGCTTATTTTTTGATTGAATTGTTTGTTTTTATGTTATGGAGCTATTAGTGTATTTTGGAAATTAATCCCTTGTTGCATCTTCTGCAAATATTTTCTTCCATTCTATAGGTTATCTTTTCACTTTGTTTATGATTTTCTTTGCGGTGCAAAAGCTTTTAAGTTTAATTAGGTCCCATTTGTTTATTTTTGTTTTTATTTTCATTCTTCTAGGAGGTAGATCTAAAAAGATTGCTTTGATTTATGTCAGTGTTCTGCTTATGTTTTCCTTTATGAGTTTTATAGTATCTGCTCTTACATTTAGGTTTTTAATCCATTTTTGAGTTTCTGCAGTGTTATTTGTTGATCCTCTTGTGGGAACTCCTCCCTGAACATCTTGGGAGAGCTCTGCCTTCCTGCCATGTTTGTGAAAAGCTTTGTACGTAGGTGTGGAGTTTATCGCTCAGAGAGAGAAGTTCTTGCCTGTGGGGATCTCTCCAGTGAGTGGATGCTGCTCCCTTAGCAGCTTCTTCAGTTGGAGTTTTGATTTGGTTTCTTTCTGTCTCTGTGATCTGTATCAAGACATGTGATTTCTCTAACTTTAGTTTCCCCGTCTTTAAAACATAGACAAAGACTGCCTCACAGGTTTGTGTGAATCAGATAATTTTTGTGAATGTATATTCTAAACTATGAATCATTATTGTGTACATATAGATAAATGTATGACTGTCAGTTCAGATATATCCTCTGTCAGTCCCTAGTTCAAAGGCCCCTGGTTCATAGTAGGACCAGTTAATAACAAAAGCGTTAGGTAAGTGGTCAGAGTGGTAACAATCTATAAAGACCACCCTTTTGTTCCAGTATTATACAGGCTTAGAATATATATTGAGAATGAAATTGGAACTTTCCTCCTTATTATGTTAATTGTATACATATGAAGGCCACCATGGAGTATATCTCATGATGGAAAAGGGATCTGTGACATGATCACAAAGCGAGTGAAAGCAGAGGAGAGCTGGAAGAGTTCTCTGCAAATTAAGGGTATAGAAGTATGAGACAAACGATATCTTACAATAATAACACGTTATTATTATAACGTGGTAAGAGAAAACATTAAGCAAGAAAGAAAGGATTGGTTTTTCCTTAAATGAATCTTACAACTTGAAATAACTAAGTACACAAAATTGTTAACTAGAGAAGCATAGATATCCCAAAAATCCACGAGGTAAACACTGAGCCAGCCTCTGGGCACAAAGATAGTAATTTGTTCTTCTGTACTTTCCCTGAGAGAAAAATCCTGGTCTTCCTAGGTTCTACCCACTGCTCTTATGTGATGGAATTTATAGAATCAGCCTTCAAAAAATGGTGCAACTGTTTTGAAAAGAACAGCATTTTACAAAGTGATTTCCCACCCCCCATGAAACAAGTTTTGTTACTATTACATTAGATTTTTTCAAATGCCTATAAGTTAGTGGCTAGTTTTTAATTTAGATTTTTATCACTTCACTACTACTCAGAAAAACTCAGCATGTCCATGACTTCAAAAATTTTTACAAGGGTCTAGGAAGAACAGCTCCTAATACTTCAGCACAGACAGATAATGTATAACTCAAAGAAGAAGGTTAAGAATAAACTCCATAAGCTCTTCCATCAGGAGCTCTCAGTATGACAGCTTGTTGGGCAGACAAGCTAACACCCAGCTTCAGTGATAACTTGGGATGTTGATGAAATCTGTGCCCCATTTCAAGCCAGAAACTCTGGACCACCAGCCATCTATTCCCAAAGGCATCATGCCAAGCAAAAGTGGAAAATAGTGCTCTCATACCTGGAACTTAAACCTGATGTGTTGCACACCTAGTTTATTATTGTGGATGGTTAATTGCCTCTTCTCAACATATATGCTACTCTCCCCATGACAGTTTTGGTGCTGGAAATTCCAATATGGTTAGCATCTTACAGGCAACATTGAAATGTTACTATCTATCCTGTACCACAGTCAAAAAAATAATGAGAAGAACTTGGAGAATCACTCAGATGGATTCCCCTTCAGGCTTTGATACTCCCTTACAACTCTCGAATCTTTTTTTTTTAATACAAATTTATTTATTTTAATTTTAGGTTAATTACATTCTTGCTTCTTTCATTCTCTGTCCATTTCATCAGTGAAGCAAATTAGACAACCAGGAGTTTGTTCTGATCTATGTCATCAGGCCTAAACACCTCCAGTCACTTGTGATGCTGCCATCTCCCCTTCTGTGCCGGCACTTAACCAAGAAGAATGTTTCCAGTGAAAACCAGACCACACATTTTTAAAAAGACATAAACAGAAAAGGTCCTATTTTCAACTGAATACGTAAGAAATCTGCCAATATATGAAAAACCCTATTTCAGTGGAATTGATCTTATGATATTTAGTGGAGCCTTAGGCTGGCTAACACTAGCAGCTTGTTCACAAAGAGGCACACCAGGCTATTTTTCTCCACTTGTTAAATTTTCGGAATGTTTCTCATTAGATTCAGTCCAGTTCCTGGGTCCACAGGTCAACGCTGGCTGTTATAATGTGACCTTGATACATTTTCAAGTGGTATGAGAATTCTCTTATTCTCCTTCTTCCTTTTCTTTTTCCAGTATTAAAGAAACTAAAGAGGTTTTTAATATCTAGGGGAAATAGGGCTTATTGAGCAATCCTATCTCAGTAACTTCCCTTCATGTATGAGTAGAGCAATAAATCAGCAGAGATTCTACTGCGTGCATGCAGGTAACAGAAATCCAGCTCAGGCGTGAAAGGGTGCATATGTGGGTCATCTTTGCTTCACAGTCCTGGTAGCCTGGGCTCACCTGATGTCTTGGTCTTGGACTCCTCGCGTCTCAGCTCTGTTATCCTCTGGGTTGGCTCTTTTCTCAAGCAGGCTTTTTCTGCATGAGGGGAGTTTCAAGTCCAATTCCTGTTACACTCGAAAACCTGTGAGAAAGAGAGCTTATCTACCCAAGAGTTCCCCCAGAAAGACCCAGGATTGAGTCCCGTTGGTTCAGATCAACCTGGACCTGGTTTGGATCATTTATCTGCCCTGAGCTAACCACACAGGAGAGTGTGTGTGTGTGTGTGTGTGTGTGTGTGTGTGTGTGTGTGTATGGTGGTATGTGTGAGATGTGATTAGCCAATCCTAGGTCACATGCCTAGAGATGGCTTTAGCTCCACCAGAACCACGGGAACTGAAGGGTGAGAAGGGAGGCTCCTCCCGTTGACAGGCTCTTATGACCAGAAGTGACAGTGGCTTCTGGCCCAATAGAGATAGAGACAGAGATAGAGATAGAAACAGAGATAGAGATAGAGAGAGATAGAGATAGAGATGATAGAGATAGAGATAGAGATGATAGAGATAGAGATAGAGATAGCAGTGGTGAGCACTCCAGTAAACCCACTCTGACTTCTGAATTCTGACAATGTTTGATGGAAAATTATTGTATTATTAATACCTGCCTGACCTGCTACAGTCTATGGGTTGCAGAGTCGGATACGGCTGAGCGACTGAACAGCAACAATACATGAGTATTGCTTTCATTTTTGTGTACTTAATTTGAGGAGCTTTTTAAAAAATAACATGCACACTCATGGCGGATTCAAGTCAATGTATGGCAAACCCAATACAATATTGTAAAGTAAAATAAATTAAATTTAAAAAATAAAATACTAACATGAAAAAATAAATAAAATAATATATTTGAAGTAATGAGATCAGGGTTAAAAATCCTATCTCTAATATCTAATACCTCTGTAACCTTGAACAAGCCTCTCAGCTACTCAGGGCCTTGGTTTTCTCTTCTTAAAGTAAGATTATTGCCCCCTCCCATCACTGTTGTGAGGCCCAAGTAAAGTAGAAGTTGTCAAGTATTTAACAAACTATATAGCTCTACATTTGGGTGGTTTGGGAAGTTATTATTATTTTGAGATAGCTCTAGCTTCCTTCTTTTCTGTGCTTTTTCAACTTCAACTGGGAATGAATGCATTCTAAAATAAAGCTCATAATATTTAGCTGTGTTTTACAAAAGTATTTCTATTTTCCAGCTGGTAAACCCCAAACTAATACCTCTCCACTGATACGGAAACAATAGTTCTTAGGACTACAAGCACTGTACAAGAACTTGCTATCTGTATTACAATCTAGTTAGTATTGAAGCTCTTTGGAGAGGATTTGTGGATTATTCCATACTTAAATACTTTATGAGTTAACATGTATTAAAACATGCCCTTATATGTTAAAACATTTTATTTATCTTATAGTAGAGTCTATGTGGGCTATGTAGAGGTGAGACCTGACTCTTCCTTATTTTTTAATGCCCTACAATAAACATCCCATACTTATCACATTATACAAGGTTTTTATGCACTGCAAAAGCCATAGGTTAAGATTTATTTTAATTAGAGGATAATTGCTTTGACAGTGTTGCGTTGATTTCTGCCATACAACAATGTGAATCAGCTATAAATATCTATCACCTGAATCCTCAGAGCCAGGATGAGGACCGTGAACTGCCTACCAGCTCTAAGCTAGGCAGGTGAATAGTTCATTGTCATCATCCTCAGAGCCAGCACTGATTAGTACAGCTCTGTAATGAGGAAGTCAAGGCACAGAGGGTTTATGCTGTTGGCCCAAGACCACAAAGATTGTAAGAAGCTGAGTCAGTACTTGAACCCAAGCTGTCTAGCTTCAGAGCCTGTGCTTTAACCACTGTGGTGATGAACCCCTGGGTTGTATCTACACAGCAGACATGCTGCTGCTGCTAAGTTGCTTCAGCCGTGTCCAACTCTGTGCGACCCCATAGATGGCAGCCCACCAGGCTCCTCTGTCCTTGGGATTCTCCAGGTAGGAACACTGGAGTGGGTTGCCATTTCTTCTCCAATGCATGCATGCATGCATGATAAGTCGCTTCAGTCATGTCTGACTCTGTGCGACCCCATGGACAGCAGCCCACCAGGCTCGTCTGTGCGACCCCATGGACGGCAGCCCACCAGGCTCCTCTGTCCCTGAGATTCTCCAGGCAGGAACACTGTAGTGGGTTGCCATTTCCTTCTCCAATGCATGCGTGCATGAAAAGTCGCTTCAGTCGTGTCTGACTCTGTGCGAGCCCATAGACAGTAGCCCACCAGGCTCTCCCATCCCTGGGATTCTCCAGGCAGGAACACTGGAGTGGGGGCCATTTCCTTCTCCACATAGCAGACATGACACATTCTAAAACACTCTAGAACCCCAAGAGGCTCCAGTACAATGGTTTGAGACCTTTGACATATTCTGCAAGTAATGTTTAATACTTTATGTAAAATCACGTGTACTAGAGACTTGAATCTCTAAGGTGGTGTGGACAGCTGCTGCTGCTGCTGCTGCTAAGTCACTTCAAAAGAGAATCCTTTGCTCTTGATATCCAACTTTTCATTCTTTACAAATCAAGGGGAGTAAAGACTCTATGTAGCTTCATGAAATCAATTGCAAAATTATGTGATCTCCACCTTTCTATATGGATCTCTACTCTGAGGCTTAAATGCAGCCTCACAAAAATTTACAGTAACTTGCATTCTCTATATACATTTATGGCTAGAAGTTTCTTTTGTGCTCCTGTTAAAGAAAACCAGAGAACTTTAGGGTGAGAAGGGGCCAGAAAATGTATCCAGTCCTGTGTCTTGATACAGCACCCCCTCCAACACAGCCTTGGTAAACAGCCACAAGTTTATACCTCTACTTGTCTCTGTAAGGCCGCCCCCACTTTGTGAGGCAGCCAGCCCCGTCATCACTGAATAAGTTCTAATTAATAGGACTTTTGCCTTAAAGCGTATTGAAATTGCTGCTGCTGCTGCTGCTGCTAAGTCGCTTCAGTCGTGTCCAACTCTGCGCAACCCCATAGACAGCAGCCCACCAGGTTCCGCGGCCCCTGGGATTCTCCAGACAAGAACACTGGAGTGGGTTGCCATTTCCTTCTCCAGTGCATGAAAGTGAAAAGTGAAAGTGAAGTTGCTCAGTCGTGTCCGACTTTTAGCAACCCCATGGACTGCAGCCTACCAGGCTCTTCCATCCATGGGAGTTTCCAAGCAAGAGTACTGGAGTGGGGTGCCATTGCTTTCTCCGGTATTGAAATTAGCCCCCTTAAACTTACCATGTAGTCAGTTAATGCTATCTTCTGAAAACACGAAGACTAAATCTGCTCCCTCTTGCTGAGAATAGTGAAGACTAAAGACTCTATGTTGTCTTTCCTTTGCTATATTAACCACTTCCAGCTCTTGCCAATATCTTTCTGATAAAAGGGATGTGGGCTACACAGCATTCTGATTCCTCAGCTCTGGTCATGTTGGCCTTGTTGATGTTCATGCTTACCATTGGGATACTATTCATTCTTGTTGAACTTTTCTATGAAGATGCTTTAGTCTTTTTCAGTGGCCATGAGCCATGCCTCCCTTCTCAGGCCTCAACAGTGGTGTGTGTATGTGTGTGTGTGTGTTTAATCTTAATGCAGGATCTTACATTTACATTATTCTTTTGCAGGTCTAACAGTTTTATCAAGTAATAAATCCTATTCTATCAGTGCCTTTTTAGAACTTGGTCAATTCTCAACATGTCACTGATCCTTCCCAACTATGTAATGTGCTGATTTTAAAAGCACACCTCAAAAAATGTACCTATCAAGTAACTCCTCCAGTGTGTTGACTTCAGTGTTGAACAAGGCAGACCTGAGGAAATACCTGTGTAGCCTTCCATTAGAGACCTCTTAGGTTGGCATCATTCAAGATGATCATTCACGCAGACCTTGTTTTCCCATATATTCCACAAGGATAAAATGAGGAAATAGTGGGGTCTTAATAAGTATCATTGAATGAATGGCTTTGTCCACGACCCCCTTTTTTTAACTTCTTGGCTGCACCATGCAGCAAGTGCAATCTTACTTCCCCAACCAGGGGTCAATCCAGCTCCCCCTGCAGTGGAAGCTCGGAGTCTTAAGTGCTGGCTTGCCAGGGAAGTAAGTACCTTCAACACCTCTTTTTCACTAGAGGCAGAAAGCAGTGTTGAGCGTACAGTTTGTAAATGGGTTCAAATTCTTAAAAATGACATCCTCGATTTACAAGAAAGGAGCATGATTCATATTTTAAAGTGATGTTACTGGCAAAGAACAATTTTTACTTTGCAGAATCGAATTTCTTTGCAGCAGTTCATGTTATGCTAAAAAGCTGACTGCTGCTGTTCTGAATGAGTGATTAATATTTCTGCTAATGGCCCTGAAAAATGTTTGTGTCAGGAGTAGCCAGACTTGGAGGTAGAACAAGTAAAATAGTCCATATTGCAAGAAACAGCATGATCCCAACTGACTTACATTTCCTGCAACATCCAGGGAGCCTGGGGCGATTGTACAATAAGGTCTGAATTGTACAAACAGTGTTCCACTTTTGTTCCTCTGCTCTGCTTTTTTTTTTCTCGTGAAGAGATTTCTTAAATTTCATAAATAATCCTATAATGTCATTTAGGTCTACGACTGTCTTATTAGGGAATGCAGGTTATGTATTATCTCTGCAAATGAATAACAGGTCACATAGCTTTAGTTCTCTCCTGTTTTGGCAGCCGAGAGCTTACTTTATGTGCTGTCAGCACCAGAGTCAGAATTTAAAGGGAAAGAGGGAAGAAAGCGAGAAAGGGGGAGGAGAAGAGGGAGAATAGAAGGAGAGAGGGAGGAAGTGAGGAGGAAGTTGTAACTTTGCAGGCAGCAAGTACTTTCAGACTTTGTATCATGTCGGGGTACCAAATGTGGTGTTTACTTCCACTTTTGCTAGATTGATTCATTCTGATGCCAGCAATAATGGGTCACACATGGAAAAATGACTGTTGGCCTGGCTTTTCACTTCCAGCAGGTGATTACTGATCTGTCCCAGAATGTCCCTGATACAGGGACAAGGTCATGTTCATAAAGGTGTGAGTAGACTGCTCTTTAAGAAAGGGAAGAAATGATGGGGAGCAGGATTTTTTTTGAGTCCAGTATTCCCTGCAAATAAAATAGTTGACTTGAAACCTTTTACAAAAAGAGTCAGTGGTAAGAAAGCCTGAACTTGAGACGTTCCCAGCGTAGCTGAAAAGAAAGAATCACATATAGTTGTTACAGGGGCGTGTACACATCACAAAACTCACCTGAGAGGAGAGGAAGAGAATGGCTCCGTCTGTGATGGTGGGACAGAATAAGATGCTGGCCTGTGGCTTCTGGGTCACTCAGGAGAGACAAAAGGTTCTGGTTTCTGACTTCCAGGCAGGGTTCTGCGAGTGCCCACGGAAGAGGAGACCGCAGGGGCCGTCACTGCTGAAGAAAAGATGCACGCGAGGTGTTTGGTGTGTGGTTCCTTGGCTGAACTGAATTTGTCTGACTCCATCCTTTGACAGGTCTCGGCTCGTTTGGGGCTCTGCTCAAGGAGCTGCTGAGTTGTCTGGCTGCTGACCAAGGCTCCCTTTGTTAGGGTACCCTTTTTTCTTTTGCCTTTGAAGCTGTTTTGTTCTCTCTTCAAGTTTGTTTTTGTTTTATTTTAGAAGCGCTGTCATCTGAGAGAAGAAATGGACTTCATTACTCTTTTAACTTTCACTCTGAACCTTTCCTATTTCTTGTTAGACTCTTTCTGGTCCATTTCTGAACACCCCGAAGTGTGAAAGAATTATGATAGACATAAGAAAAGCAGAGGGAAAGCTTTTTTTTCAGGGCTAGAACAAGGCAGAAAATTTCATCTCTGATGGAATCTGACCAGAGGGCTCTATTCATACAAGTTTCTTTATTAAACTAGCTACACAGCATCAGCAGACACATGGAAGGTTTTCAGTGCCTAACTGATGTTACTGAGTGGGTGGAGCTGTCACAGACTTGCTCCTTCCAAGACCTACCATCAGCTTCTGAATCCCAGTTGACTACAGATCCTGACCAAAAAAAAAAAAAATGGATCATGTCCATAGCAATGCCTATTCTGTAAGCACTGACTGAAAGCAGGGCTGACCCCTACTCACATTGTGACCCATGCCTTATACCCCATAGATGAAAAGTAATTGTCTCTGAATGAATGTCAGGGTGCCAGGAAGACAGGTTCTTATGCTCTAAACTTTTTCCTCCATTTTCAGTTTGCACTTGAAAGAATAATCCCTTTGTAGCATGGAAAGCATAGACTTAATTTGGGTATAATATGCTGGGTGCCTGGGGAAGGCTTCTCTGGGAAGGCAACCCTGGAGTAGAAGGTGAGAGAGGGATTTGGTCACGCAGTGTCTGGAGAAGGGGAAACAAGTGCAGAGGCTTTGATACAAGAGCGTGCTTTGCTGTCCTCAAAGTGTGAACAGAAGGGAGAGAGGTGAGGCAGGGCAGGGGTAACAGAGGATGGAGTTCCTTCCAGGCCCATTATTAGGACTGAATTTTCTTCTGAGTTAAATGGAGCAGAGCAGCATGATCCAGCCTTCATTTTAAATGGATCGTTTTGGCTGTTGTATTGAGAATCAGCACAACGGGGCCAAGGATGAGAGCAGTGAGACCAGTGTAGAAGCTAATGGAAGAATTCAAGTGAAAAAAGGTAGCGTCTTGGACCAAGTAGGGATAGGACAGTGAGATTTTAGAAGTAAGTTCCGTAGGATTTGTTGCTGGATTGAATGTGAAAGGTGAGCAAGAGGATGACCCCAACTGGAAGAAGAGGGTTGCCATTTAGTGACGTAAGACAGTTTATAGGAGAGGAGAGGTCATCTGAAGCTTGGTTTGGGGCATTTAGGGTTAAGATGCTTTATTAATCATCAAGATTAAGAGAAGTGTTAAGAAGGCTGGGTGTCTGCCTCTGGAGTTCAGAGGAAAGGTTTGGGCTGGAGACATAAATTTGGGCATCAGGATAGGATGAGACCACCTGGTAAAGCCAGAAGTAAAGCTTTAAGGACTTATACTCCAGGGGTCAGAGGACGATCAGGTCCCAGTAACCCGCAGAGGAGCTAGGAAATGGGAGGAGTGATCAAGTGTCAGATGGTCAAGGAAAATGAACAGTTGGATCTGACGAAATGAAGAACAGTGGTTTCGGTAGAGTGGGCTCACGTGAGGAGAGGAAAGGGGAAGCAGAGACCATATAGACAGCTCTCGGGGCCTTTGCTTTCAAAGAACAGAACTTGATCAGGAGCTCAGGTAAACCACTGGGTCAAGGGAAGGGGCTTATTTGCTTTTAATGGGAGATGTTTCAGTACTTACCACGAATGGTCAAAAGACAGACAATGAAGAAGAGAGGACTTGCTGTAAATGCCCAGGTTACTACCAACTGAGCAAAAAAGAAGTCGACCTTTAGCAGAAAGACTTTGGAGATAGATAATATTCTTTCTAGTTTGTTATTAGATTTGAATGCAAATGCATTGTATTTTCTGAACTGTACTCATGGTAACCTGAGGTATTTGATGGTAACAAGAACAGGATGTGTGTTGTATTTGAGAAGAGGTTTCCAGAGTCAGGAGAGAGGTCTGAACTTGAGATAAAATTATGCACCTCCCAAAGTGTGTTGATTTCATCACCAAAGAAATAAATATTAAATGATTGATATCTCAGTTCTAAGATTTCTATCCCTTTAATTAACCCCCATTTATTTGGATTTCCTGGTAATTCAAATTCAGATCAACTAAATTAGCCTTTGCGATGTATGAGAAAAAGGAACTGAGAGAAAATTAATAAGCATATGAAATTGCAAAGGCTGTTTACCATCCTTTTACAGAACTGTTTCCAGGCTCCTACAAGCAGCCCGTTAGCAGATAGGTCTGCTAATTACAGATGTTCCTCTCTTTTCAACAAAGTCAGCAGCTCTTTCTCAGCCTTTATCAGGAAAAAATGAGACCGTCTCTAACAAGAAGTCTGCAAGGTTAATCTCTGATGCATTTTGCCAGAAGTGTGTTAGCAGTGATGTAGTTTACTGAGGGCCCAAGTGGCAGCAACAAACTAGATCGACTAAAAACTATAATGAGGAGAGTAATGTTTCCATGGTGCTTGGTCATTTGCCAAGAAATACTGAACACATTCTGTGATTCCATACACTCAGTCAATACGTTTGACAGCTTCTGTATTTCAGGTCCTAGAAACCTAGTTGTGGAAAAAGTTCCCTTTTGCGTGAAGCTTAGCATGAGCTGCACAACAACCTGGTGAAATAAGTAGGCCAAGTGCTATTATTAATCTTTTCAGATGAGGATATTCTAATGTTTAATTAAAACTTAGATTTAACTCACTTCTGTTCTAGGAATTTGGGCCCCAGCTGAAATTTTATCACTAGCATTTTCTTTCTCAAAGCTTTTGAACACTCAGTACATCAGTACATGCTGTACTCTGAAATTTTTTCTTCATAAACATAGTGAAGGAGAAGAGGGGGTCAGAGGATGAGATGGCTGGATGGCATCACTAATGCAAAGGATATGAACCTGAGCAAACTTCGAGAGATGGTGAGGGACAGAGAGGCCTGGCATGCTGCAGTCCATGGAGTTGCAAAGAGTCGGACAAGACTGGGTGACTGAAGAACAACAAATAAAATGAAATTCTGCAGGGGAAGCTCTTTTGCATTTAAAAAATTCATTCCAACACTCAGTCTGATGACCATGTGTCTGGAAGAGCCATTTCATGTTATGAAGACACCAGTTAGAGCTGGTCCATCTTAAGCTACTACTCTAGGAGCCTGATCCACTCTTTACTGTCATCAAAATCGGCTTCCCTGGTGGCTCAGTGGTAAAGAGTCCTGCCAGGACAGGAGACGCGGGTTTCATCCCTGAGTTGGGAAGATCCCCTGGAGAAGGAAATGGCTACCCACTCCAGTATTCTTGCCTGGGAAATNAGCTACTACTCTAGGAGCCTGATCCACTCTTTACTGTCATCAAAATCGGCTTCCCTGGTGGCTCAGTGGTAAAGAGTCCTGCCAGGACAGGAGACGCGGGTTTCATCCCTGAGTTGGGAAGATCCCCTGGAGAAGGAAATGGCTACCCACTCCAGTATTCTTGCCTGGGAAATCCCATGGACAGAGAGGAGTCTGGCGGGCTACAATCCATAGGGTTGCAAAAGAGTTGGACACAACTTAGTGACTAAACAGCAAAACAATCATCAGTTAGTGTGATAGCTGACATGTATCAGCTTTTTAAAAAAACAATCTCCATAACATACTATTAACTGCCTCTATTTTAAACTGTTTTTAAAACCTGACTTTTTACCACTTGCACTGAGGCACATAATTATTAGAAAAGAGAACATATTTACTTTAAGTTTGCACCTAGGTTTTAAATGAAAAACAGTTATTGTAACTTCTTTAAAAGGTATATATGCCACATGGGAACTCTCTTCAGTGTATACGACTGGAGGTAGGTTTTATTTCTTCATTGAAAAAATCTCACACAGATTTTTAAAAAATCAAATAATTATGGCACAAGACCCTCTCTTCCCCCCTTAACTCTCTGGTAACTTCTGCGACTGTTGGGAGATATAGTCATGTACCAGGATGCTAAGGGGGAGCTTTCCTGTAGGCTCTGAGTTCGGCTCGTTCTAAAGGGAGAGCTGCGGGTAGTGGAGCCCCACTCCCTCCTTGGAGTTGGCCAACAGCTGGTGAGTCCTGTCCTGCATAGCCAGCCGCCTGTCCACAGAGGCAGAAGATTGCTGCTGCGGGCGCGGGGGGCACAGGTCAGAAGAATGTCTGAGCCACAGTGGAAGGAGCTGAGGCTTTCCCTCCCTTCCCAGCGGAGGGGAGAGAGCACATGCCCGGGCAACACAAGCCTGGGGAGAAGGGTTCCAAGGGTAACGTTCACCCAGACTGGGGCAACCTGGCATCTCTCTGCGTCAGTGGACTTCTGGGAGCAGACACGTGTACTGAGGAAGAGAGAACTGGAGGGAAGTGTCCTGGCAGAGAGCGGAATGGTTGCAGAGCCACGTGCTCTGCACGGCGCGGATGTACGGGCGTGTGGTGTGGGTGGGCATTCAGGAAGAGGCTGGGCTTCTGTGTGCTCCCCTGCCCCCCATCCACGGGGCGTGCGTGTGTCCTAGGAAGGTTGAGTAGGGGGTCAGAGAAAGTCACCCTAGAGCCAGATTTCTCACATCAGGAACAGTGCTATCCGACCCCACGCCCTTCCCAACAGAGCCCTCCAGAGAACCTGCGCGGATACAGTAGAATCCAGGGCCGGGCAGCTCCTACAGGAGGGGTCAGAGACCAAGTCAGTGTTACCCCGATAAGCAGACAACCAGTAGAGAGAATTCAGCCGCTGCCAGATGAGAAAGGGGCCCTTGTCCTTCTCCCCAGCGAAGTGCATGAAGGAGGTGGGAGGGCTCCAAGGTGGGCTCTACTGCCCCATAAGGCGTGTGATGAGGAAGGGCAACGTTTGAATCATATATGATATTGGAGTATGGCCCATCTGGGGGTAATGATTGGAAAATAGAACATTAAGGTATCTGAACCCCATGTGGAGTTGAGACTTTCATAATATGTCACCCCGATAAGCAGACAACCAGTAGAGAGAATCCAGCCGCTGCCAGATGAGAAAGGGGCCCTTGTCCTTCTCCCCAGCGAAGTGCATGAAGGAGGTAGAGCTTGGGGTGGGAGGGCTCCAAGGTGGGCTCTACTGCCCCATCAGGCGTGTGATGAGGAAGGGCAACGTTTGAATCATATATGATATTGGAGTATGGCCCGTCTGGGGGTAATGATTGGAAAATAGAACATTAAGGTATCTGAACCCCATGTGGAGTTGAGACTTTCATAAACTGACTCCATTTATATGTATTTCTTTCAGGATTAGTAAGCAGACTCCATATAACTGAATAGCCCCTCCGCCTTCTGGTGAAGTCACTACTGGGCTGGCGCTCCTTCCTAGCCAGCTGACATGTTGTAACCCTTTCCCCTGTGACCTCAGCAAGCTACTGAACCTCTCTGGATGTCATTGTCTTCATCTGTCAGATGACAGGTGATCCCTGGGTTACTTCTGTCGCTAAAATTCTGTGAACGCTGTAGAAGATGTAATGTATGTAAAAGAATTAGCTCCAATCTGTGGGTGACAGTGCTTTAAGCGTGTCCTCGAAGTGTGTTTGGTGCCAGTTAAGATGGCAATCCTACTGAAGCATGGAGTTAATATATTTAAATCAGATGACAGCTATTGGAGACAGAGCTGGGAGTTTAATGACCTCAATGCTTAACTGGCTAGAGACTTAATTTTTGAAAAGTAGGAAGGGGTAGATGCCCCGCTGTGGAGAAAATGGCCTGATGCTTAGGGCAGAAACTGAGAAGGGCAGAGCTGCTTTTAAGTGAGAGGTGGTTGGAAGTGCCTTTTGGTCAGACCCCAGGTATCTTACTTTCTTAACAGAGTGCCAGTTACCTGACAGTCTGTCCCCAGCAAGCCATCCAGATGACAGAAGGGACGGAGAGCAAGATGTAGGTGGGTATGGAGCTGCGTTTGGAGCTGGAGAGAGAGATGTTAAATTTATGGTGAGCGTTTCTGGGAGGGTGGGTGGAGGTGGGAGAAACATTTAGCCGGAGGAAAGCTTTCGCTTCCACACTTCCGCACTTGCTGGCGATGGGGTTCCTTGCTGGTTTCTAAACCATACTGTGCTTGTGTTCTTATCTCCTTTCTGCACTGATCTTTGTACGCTCTGCTTGTGAATTCTGGGGATGTTCACAGGGTTTGGTTGAATAAGCTTAGGCGTTCTGCCATTTTCTGTGATTCGATTTCACAGCGTCTTTTAGATGATGGAATTCAGGAAAAGAACTCTGTAAAGGTCAGGCCAGGAGCCTCGTTGGTTTATCTGGTGGTTTCTGCTGTAACTCCTGGGAGGCTGCTGGTTCATTGGGCATTTGCTTCTAAGCAAACATTATTGCCTTTCAATAACTGTTGGATAATAACTGCTGCTGCTGCTAAGTCGCTTCAGTCGTGTCCGACTCTGTGCGACCCCATAGACGGCAGCCCACCAGGCTGCCCTGTCCCTGGGATTCTCCAGGCAAGAACACTGGAGTGGGTTATAACTATTGGATTGTTAATGG
The DNA here is from genome assembly GCA_006410675.1 of Oreotragus oreotragus. Classification (NCBI taxonomy): domain Eukaryota; kingdom Metazoa; phylum Chordata; class Mammalia; order Artiodactyla; family Bovidae; genus Oreotragus; species Oreotragus oreotragus. The sequence continues at coordinate 27,160 of SJYX01009653.1, read as the reverse complement.
TGTGGTGGCGAGTCCAAAACATGGAGCTGACTCATTAGGCTCATAAAAAAGCAAATGCTGTTACCCTGTTACCCAGAGTTTCTGGTGAGTGACAGAACTGAGCTTCCAGACCCCAACCCACCCCCATTCCGCCTCTGGGGCACCCCCTCCACCACCACACGCTCCCACTGCTGGGCAGNTAATGGTGTGGTGGCGAGTCCAAAACATGGAGCTGACTCATTAGGCTCATAAAAAAGCAAATGCTGTTACCCTGTTACCCAGAGTTTCTGGTGAGTGACAGAACTGAGCTTCCAGACCCCAACCCACCCCCATTCCGCCTCTGGGGCACCCCCTCCACCACCACACGCTCCCACTGCTGGGCAGCAAATGGACCCTTCTCCCCTTGTTAATCAGAGTTTTGCCCTTGAGAACTCTGGAGGGGGAAAATATCTTCTAGGTTTATCAAGCTGAGCAATGACTAAACTAGGAAAGTCGTTTTATTGCATTGTTTGCTCCTGGTTGTTTGCCTATACAAAAATAAAAATGTTTGGCCTGTGTTAAAGACTTTTTTCCTATCTTTCTTGAACTTCATGAAAATATTTATCCTACGAAATGAATGACGTGAAGGGGGAAAGTATTTCCATTCTCTTTGGCAAGTAGAAAAACACAGTTTGCTTTTTTCAAGATGTGAATGGATTGGTAATTTCCTTTGACATAAAATTAATGCATAAATGGTCTTTTTTTTTTCTCCCAGCCAACCCAAAATGTTTTTAAGCAAAAGAATGGCTTGGAAGTCAATTATCAAACCTCGGGCACCCTAAAGTATTTTTTGAGTGTTGCTGTTGTTTTAAGAAATGTGATTCTTTGCTCTTTATTATCTTCCTCTTTCCCTTCCTTGAGGCTACCTTGGTAGCTGCCATGTTTTAAATATTGACAAGATGAGATAGTTTTCTGTTTATACCAGCAGTCGTCTGTCTGTGAGATATGGACGAATCAGAACGCTGGATTTCCTTTCTCAGCCATCCATCAGGTTCATAATGTAAGGTTACAAATGGTTATTTTCTCTTCCTGAACTTGCGCTGTGTCGTATGTTGCAAAGTGTCGTCAATAGCGATAGGGACTATGTCCTGGCAATGCAGAAAATTTGTGATGTCTAACTCCTGAGATTTTTTTTTATTGTTTATTATACTTCATTCACTGTGCCTTGTGACTAGTTAATGTGCAAAACATTGTCCTGAAATGAGAAACATACTTGGTTTGGAAGTCTGCAGTTAAAATCTGTCCCGTGTGAGTTTGGCTTTCATCCCAGGTGTCCGCGTTCACTTGCTTTCACAGGAGAAAGGAAAAGGGTAAATTGATATATATATACCCATGTATATATCAGTGTTAGTCTTCCCCATTTTGTACTTCCCTTGTCCATGGGCTATTCAGTCCTTTGTGCCTAACACAAAGGTTCATGCGCTTCACTTGTGAGAAATATCTGAGTATGATTTGCATGATATTCTATATAAGTTTTATGCAAATGCAAGGGGACTATAGCCAAGAGAGGCACCATTACAGCTACAAAGTGGTTCTCAGCCTAATCCTTTTTTTTTTCTCACTCGACAGTAGTGAATTGATCTTTGGAATGCATGCAAAATCACGACCTATTTTACTCTGAGCTGCTTAATATTCAGATATTCACATTTCACCTTTGCATACATTTAAAAATTCATTTTTGTTTGGAAAGTACACATTATCATGTTTGGGTTTTTTAATCTATTTCATATTTTAAAATACAATCCTATTTTCACACTCTTAAATTTTTCTTATTGGGCAGCCTGCTGTCTGAGAGGTTGAGACTTTTGGTTGAGAATCACTCAAAAGAGCTTTTGCAGAGCTCTTGGGGCAGCATGTAGAGGGCCTCTTCGGGGTGCCACGTCAGGCATACCCCTCCTTGTGCGCATGGGATTTCTGGCTCTTGGAGACCACAGTCTGTACATTGCCTGGTACTGCTGCTCCAGTGACCCAGCAGTTCCTCCTGAACACGTGAACGCTCGCTAACCAGTGCTTTTTCGTGTTCAGAAGTGGCCATCTCCTCTCTTTTATCAAAAGAAACGAATTTAGGATAACCAGCTGCATTCTTTATTCTTGAAGATGTTTCAGAAGAACTGCACCAGCATCTTGCTTTCATGTGTATGTGAACTGTTTGTAGGAGGCCTTTCCTTACATTCACATCCCAATGTATGTATACATATTTATAAGTATGTGCCTTCTTCAAAGCTGTTGAGATAAAGGAAAGTAAATGTAATCACATATATCTTATGTATGTTTGGGTAGCCCATCTCTAATATTTGTTAGAATTATTGAAAGTGAAACCCGAAAATAACAATTGTCATTTAAAATCATTTTAGTTTTTCATTAAGTGATCTGAAGAAATAGAAAACAATGTTTGTTAATATTCAATCTAAATTTACAAGCAGGTAGGTGGGAGTTGTCCCTAATAGAAAAGATTTAAAAGCTTCTATTAAAAAAATCAATTAAGTACTCATTTAAAAATTTTTTTAAGGAATAAGATAAGGCTTGGAAAATACCATACCCTTCCTGTTCATGTTAGAGAGCTAGATCCTAATCATAACTTTTAATTATTTACTGACATCCTAACAAAACTTTTTCTTAAGAAGAGAGTAAGAATATAAACAGTGTCCCCCCCTTTGTATTCTCAGAATACGATAGAATATGTGATATCTTCAGTTTCCATTTTGGGGGATAGAATGTTATACGACATGATGTTTTCAAATTAGATTTCTGGTGCACATGAACTAAAACCATACAGTTTTACCACCTTTTGAAACAGTGAAAAGATTAATAGCTGCATTTTGGAATCTACCATCCAATAAACATCTATCATGGAATTTTGCAAATTTTTTTCTGCACTATAACTAAATTCAGCTAGTGGCTTATACTTTTCAGCTGGTGGTATGAGACATTTAATTTAATTACATTATATTGAGTATGGCCCAATTATAATCCTTCAAACTCAGCAGGCTGAGAATTTCTAGTTGGCAGTTGGTAAATAAATACCTATTAAGCAGAATCCATTTTCTGTTTAAAACTTTAATCTCAAATTATGTTTTTCTTTCGTATTAGAAGATTAAGTTTTATTTGAGTTGGAGGGATAGCTAATAATGTACATTTTCTTCTGTTTAATTATGTCCTGAAGGAACAAATACATACATAAATGCCAAGTAAACAAGGTTTTAAGCCATGACCAAATTCTTGAACTATTAAGATCATTTAATACATGAACCTAAAGGAAAGGTTTTTCTCTTAAGTATTTTAAGCTATAAAGAAGTAGCCTGAAGATATTTAGTAAGAGTGCCTTGAATCACTGTAATTTCTCTTCTGCAATTACTTAAGCCTTTTAAAGAGTGCTGCCAGTCACTAATAGTTTACAACATGACAGACTTTTGCGATTTTATTTTGTTATTCTAATTAAACATTATTGCCTCATAGTAACCCATGTTTTGCTAAGGATAAGACTTTATTATAAACCGTTATTTCAGACAAAAGGCTTTTTAAGTCTGTTTGATTTTTAGTTAATATTTAATAAGCATTTTTAACTGGGAGATTATTAATTTTTTAAATTTACCTGAAGAAATACAGATAATATCTGGATATAAATTTACTGTTTAATAGGACCTAATACTGGGCTTCACAGTTGAAATAATTTTATATGTGAGGCAAACCCCTCCCTTGCTTTTTCTCTCTACTGCTCCTGCATGCTATCACCACTCTACCTGTTTCCCCCATAGTTCATTTCTGCTATAATTCAGCTTCCAAAATGACAGAGACCTAAGGCACCCTTGCTCTCTAAGTTCTTTTGTTTTTACTGTCCCTCAAGGAGATGAAGCTGAATCCCATCCCAGGGCAGGCCACATTTGCCCTTTACAATAGTGTAATGATGAGTCCATCCATTCCCACTGAGTTAATTCCAAAGAGAAAAATCAACACCTACAAACAGAGTCTTCTAAATACTCTTATATCTAAGGTGAAAAAATAATAAGTTGATGAGTTTCCAGGAAGAAAAGAAAATTATTTCCTTATAAATTCAATTTTAAGAACACTTTTTCCTCTGTTTGGAAATGATTTTCTGGAAATAGCACTCAGTATGACAAAATTTAGTTTCTATTTCTAGAAAGGCAGATTCAGTCCCTGTAGGGAATGTTTAAAATATTTGGTCTGGAGCATAGTTTCTGGGCCACAAAGAAAATAAGAATTCTGTTTCTCTTCCCTGTAATTATCTTCCCCCACTGCATGTCAGGGAAGCGTGTCAGAGCACTCCAGATTCAGAGCAGGTGGTTTGGGATTTCTGGACAAAGTGGAGTCATAGGAGAGCAGATGATGGCACTGCTTAAGCAGATGAAATGGACGCACCACTAAATTCTTCTAAAGCTTACCAAATAAGAGATCGAGGTCATTTCCAGACTGACGTGCTATGTGCTGTTATTCCCAAAATGGCTGCTCTGACTTCTGTGGATGATGTAAATATTTGGATCAGCATTCTGCTTTAAGTGTATGTGGAACTCACATCGAAATTTAATTATAAAAGTGCCTGAGTTAATTCAGCAATTAGAGAATGAGTTTGCATATGATTTGCATGCTTAACGTACAAACACCTGAAATGTCCCCATAACTCCAGCTTCATCCCACCCA
>SJYX01009653.1:0-22119 GCA_006410675.1 Oreotragus oreotragus | reverse complement strand
CCCTGGTTGGTTCTGTGTCTTATACACATCTAGATGTGTATAAGAGACAGCCCCCAGCCCTCCCCCATCCTTTGACCCACATCCCATGGTAGCCCCAGCTCCTGCCATGTCTGTTCAGGCTTTTCTGAAAACTGCCTGTTGAGCTTGGCCAAGGTGAACGTCAGCTAAACGATGACAGGGCTAACGCTGAAGACTGGATGCTTGGTTTGCGTTGTCACGTCAGCAGACACTGGATCCAAGGATCTCTTGAGGTCAACCAGCTCCCTTTGTATCATTCCACGAAGTTGCGTGCAAACTTCTGTTGTTGCGTTAACAGTGTTACCTGTGACTTAAGTGTACAACACCTGTTTGCTGTGTTGTTGTTGCTTTATCAAGGGAGGGGGGAGACCAGGGGTGTCATTTAATGGGGGAGATGAGAGGATGATTTGCTGGATGTGGGGAGAACTTTGAATTAAGAACTCACTGTTGCATGTTTCCAGAGTTTTAACTGTTATCACTGAAAGGTTATTACACTCACCTTCGAAATAATATTGAAATTCACATATTCTGCATTTTTAATTTTATACTAGTTTTTTTAAGAGCAAATCACAGTCAGTTGAAATAAAGATCCAAGCATTTAAGAGAGAAGGAAAAGAAAAGATCAAAATAGCAAGTCAGAGGAAAACGTAATTAATTAATTGCAACTAGTTACTGTTTTTACAAAATAAAAATCCAATAAACAAAGAAAAAACTTAAGAATGAGTCAGGGATGGGTCATAAAATGAAGGATTTTTGCTTAAAAATGCTTAAGTAAATATACCAGATAAAGTCTTAATGATATCAACAGATGGAAGATGGGAGAACCGAGCCCTGTGCAAGTAAATTAGCAACTGGAACAAAACTAACAAGCAGAGTAGCTCAGAAAGAGGAGCCAAGGGTTCTGACCAGTCACACACTCCAGTGAGAAGCCAAGGAAATAACATGAGGCTCATTTTTCTCTTCCTGTGGTTGGGATTGACGGATCTCAAAGAGAAAATTTCAGGCGCTCTGCCTCACAAAATGGCCTGTGCATTCCTAAGGGGCTCTGGAATTCTTCTGTTTTTTAAAAACCAGTTAGAAATTTAACTTTATAGGCGCTCACACTAAACCGTTACAGTAATGAAACATGTTGAGGTTAACCTCATGGAAAATGGTCATTAAAATGATGGAATGTCTTTCTGTCTTAAGCCTGTCTTAGTGAGCTCAGGTACTATGTGATATACTGTCACATGGACTGTGCTTGTACTTGTGATCAGCCTCCCCAAGTACATGCATAAGCACATATGACCAAAGCTGGTATTTAAATATTTATTCTTCATTCATGCTTTAGGTTTTCTGAGGGAGGTGTTTGAGTATATCCAAGACAATCCACGGTGGCGTTATATTGATACAAATGAATTCAGAGGAGGGAAACTAGCTATCACCCACCAGTACATTTTCTTCTGAAATTTTGTCTAGTATCACGCCTACCATATTTTCTCTCCAGAGATACAAAATTTTTCAAGGTACATGGTACATGTCCTCATCAGGAACTGAAATTTATAAACCAGTGTATTGTGAATGCATTTCAAACTAAAAATTTCAGTCAAGTTTAAAAACAGAAAAGTTCTTTCAAAGATCATATGTTCTTTTCTGTTGGAACAGAAAATTATGACTTAGTAAATCATTTGTGAATATCTTCATGTTTAATTTTAAGAGTACTTAGCTTAGGCTGTCATTCTAAAAATAGAGTAAGTCAACTTCTTTCATACCTCAAAAGTTAACTCAGCTTTGGGAAACAGGATGCTAGGACATGTAAAACCATGATAAACATATAACACACCCAAATGTATTTGCACCTTTATGGCACACAGGTTTAAGATGAACTCAGGCCAGCTATAGTGCATGAACTTAGCCTATTACTCATGCTGCCTCTAGAATAAATGTGATTTTCAGACAGGAGACTGGGGAGAACCTTCCATTACCTTGCGACCTCCAAACGAAGCTACAGCCTCAACTCCAGTGCAGTACTGGCAACACCACCCGGAAAAGCTCATCTTCCAGTCATGTGATTACAAGGCTTTTGTAAGTTACCCAGAACTGAGTGCTTGGGTACCAGCAGGAATAGAGGGTACATTTCTAGCTTGTTTGCTTTTATATTCAGTATCCCCAGACATCCATCACTGAAATTCGTAAAATGTTTTTCCCTTCTCTTTTTTTCTTAAAGAAGCCTTCTGCAAAGGCTACTTGGACATTCCAAACAAACGGAACTTTATAACCCTTTTAATCTTGTAAGCTTAAGGTCTGCTTTGCCTTCTTCATATATCATTGTATATTTTAAATTAAATGTGATAAATTGCTTTCTTAAAATGGAAATGACTGTAAATAGAGCACATACAGGCATTTCACCATAACTCACCAGTTGTCTCAATACATTGGGTCTACAGCTTTATGTAAATACCAGATTCTTTTCATTGTCATCATTCGGATTATATTACTAGGCCTTTTTTCTTTTTTAAGATAGAAGAGGGAATCAGGCTTACCTGAGATTGTGAGTGATATGAACATTTACCTAATGTTCAAAAGATGCCATCATTTTAGGGGCAGGTGGTTGTCATGACTATAGCAGGGAAAGTGGCTGAACCCTCAGCAGAACATTGAAACTGTCTTTCTTAAAAATAAATGTTTTAATTAGGACAAAGTTTCCAGATAACTTAAAAGATGAGGATTTCATATTTTCAAAAATAAGATAATGAAAAACATCGAAAAGAAGATAAGGATTTCACCACAATCATCGTCATTAATTTATGAAGATGTAAAGGTCCTAACTATCTCACGGCAGTTTAGTCTTCATTTCGTGCTCTCTGCACCTCTTTAACTGCTTACGTCTTGAAGCACTGGACTTCTTTCCGTCGTAATCTCCCCGCAAACCGTGAGACTGCAGTTCCTCCTTCTTCCTCCAAGACCCAGACGCCAGATGCCTGGGCCTCTCTGAGCATGCCTTCTTGGAAGCCTTCGGCTGAACCCTCTGCTACTGTGCCTGTGCGCAAACTCTTCAAGTCTNTGGACTTATTTCCGTCGTAATCTCCCCCCAAACTGTAAGACTGCAGTTCCTCCTTCTTCCTCCAAGACCCAGACGCCAGATCCCTGGGCCTCTCTGAGCATGCCTTCTTGGAAGCCTTCGGCTGAACCCTCTGCTATTGTGCCTGTGCGCAAACTCTTCAAGTCTGGGATCTCCTGGATCTAAAAGACTGGTTCCCAGCCCAGTTTTTGCAGAGTGCCAGGGTCTCCTCAGACATGTCCAGAAAACAATCATTTTAATGCACTCTTTTAAAAAGACATATTGAGCTGTTTCTTTTCTCTCTTTTTTTGAAGGAAAGTAGAGAAAAATGACAGATGGAAAGAACCCTATTGAAGTTTCAAAAGGTTGTGTGTGTGCGTGCTAAGTAACATCTGACTCTTTGTGCCTCTATAGACTGTAGCTCACCAGGCTCCTCTGTCCATGACATTCTCCCAGAAAGAATGCTGGAGTGGGTTGCCATGCCCTCCTCCAGGGAGTCTTCCTGAACCAGGGATCGAACCTGAGTCTCATATCTCCTGCACGGGCAGGGAGGTTCTTTACCACTAGTGCCACCTGGGAAGCCCCTTTCAAAAGGTTCAAGGAGAGTCAATTGATAGGAAGGCAAAATAGACATTTTGCTAAAAACTTTTTGCCCCCAGCCAGAAGTTGGAATGTGTGTGACCATCTGTACTAAGGCAGCATTGGAGCCTATCACCTAACAGCAAAGTGACTGGTGATTCCTAGAAGGAGATACTGCCATCCTTCTCCTGCCCTGTTCAGCCCCTCCAGTGTCAGTTTGCACCAAGGAACTCAGCTCCCTGGGCTGTGGAACAACTGAGAATGGCATTCTCCCTCCCTGCATACTTCCAGCCCATTCTCAGGTGGATCAACCACCAGGCACGGAACTGAGAATGAAAAAGGTCCAAAACTTTTTCTCTGCCTAAAAGCAGCCTAACATTAATTACCTATGCAGCCAACTAAGTCCAAATGGGCTGTATGTTGCTTCGCTTCTCAGCTGTCTCATACAAGCCTGTAATTACATAGATAGTGATGTGATTTATTTTTGCAGACATTGCTGCCTCAAAAAAAAAAAGGGAAAACATTTTTAGATGGCCCCATTTTGCAGTTAAATATGATCTGAAAGATGGCATCTTTAGAAACTTCTGCAGTTTTATTATATAGAGCAATTTACAGCTTTCAGAACTGTGGTTAATTCTGCTGCATTCTCTGTATACATCATTTATTTGTTAGAATTAGTTAGTTAGTTTTTAAAAGTTATGCAGTAGCCTACAACCAGGAAACCTGGCCAGTAGTACTTTTACAATCTGCTTTTAAATTGCTACTCATATTTATGTTCTGTTTTTCATAAATCATTGATTGATTGATTTTTTTGTATTTCAGTATTTAGGTTCTATGCTGATAAAAGAGCTCAGGGGGACAGAATCAACCCAAGATGCTTGTGCAAAAATGCGGGTAAGTTTGCCAAACGATTTTATTTCTTGTCACTGAAATACTAAACACTGGGTATGGATACAAATTGCTGCTTCTCAAATTACTATTTTCTTCATCTGTTGGTCTGCTGAATCACACTGGTGTAATATAAAAAGGTGTTTGGGTTTTGTTCATGTTTATGCCATGCACTGTACTTTGATTTGATGTCTATTGGATGCAGTTACTATTATTTTTAAAGATTTAAAGTAATTTTATATACATTGATCATCTCCAGATTCGGAGAAAAATGACCTTTCGTTTACTATGAAAAAAATATTTTATGCACCCACTTGGCAGTCTGAGAATACTTACTGAAAAGACTGCGAACTAAGTAAAAATTAACAAATGCAGGAATATTGAGAGCACATTATATAAAGCTAATATGCCTTAGGAGCTTCTTAATTATTCATTTTTTTAAAATAAGAAAACCATACAACTCCAAATTGAATCATGTAAGGACACAATCTTAACAGAAATGGCAATTCCAAATGTCTGTGCTTGGTGGCTGCTGGGTTCCAAGGACCCTGTATTAATCGAACCAGTGCTCGCTGAGAGAGCCAGTGAGCTTCTTCTTTCATGTGTCCCTTATTCTTCCTCCACAGCAGATGTGTAGAAGCCATGGTGATATCTGACTGATGATGCAAAGTAAGAATATCGGACTTAATCCACATAGCAGCTAACCAGCCAAGTTTGAGATCATTAGCAAGTGAAACCCTAACTTCTGTTTATCATTTATTGTATACAAGCAGCTTTGGTGGGAAATACTTAAAAGCATGTAATTTAGCAGTCATTGCTCATGGAACACTGAACATGTATGACTCTTCATGACATGACGTCTCTGTATGTAATGGCTGATTTGATATTTTGATGAATTCAGTAGCAGAAAGACTGAAACAGCTGTCCTTCTATTTGATGTAGATATAGTATACTTAAATTGTCAGGACCAAGGAATCTTTATTCCAGGAACTGTGTTTAGATTTTTAAAGAAAATCCCTGATATGTGCAAATTCTAGTTCTGTTGTTGGTTACTTGCCTTAGGGGTCACTTTTTAGTCATAATAATAACTGGTAAATTTACTGAGTAGTTACAATGTGCCAATCTTCTGTGCTGGATACCTTGAGTGTTTGCTCATCTAATCTTTACCACATTGATTTATGAAATTAATACTGTTGTTATCCCCATTTGGTAGATGAAGAAACTGATTAAATAACTTTCCCAAGATCAGACAGTGAAAAACGTGCCAGTCTGGGACTGGGTCTGTCTGACTCCAGAGCCCAAGCTTTTAGCTACTACATTCCCCTGCTTTTCCTGGGCTTCATTTTCTTAGAAAATAAGAACATTGGACTAGATCCCATTAGGGTCCTTCCTGGTTTTATAATTCTGGAAAACTTGTATTCTAATTATCTGTCAAAGAACAATAAGAAAATGGGAAAGGTTTTCAATCATCAAGCCTCAATAATTTTAGGGCCATTCATGAACATGTTGAGGAAATTGATTTGGCATCTCTGATTTAATACTATTAACTCCGTTATCTGAATCCAGCTACTTCAATGCAGTAATGAGCATAAATAGCACATAGAGCACATAGCGCCATCTAAAATACACCAGATTTAAATTTCAGTCAATTTCTTGAAATTAAGTGGATCTGAAATTCCATTTGGACAGCAATATCAAAACCATTTAATAGTCTCAGTGGAGAATAATTTAGTTAAATACTTGTCTGTTGCTTAAAATGAAAAAGCCATCTATTTAGAAGCCATTCTTCTGTTCTTTAGAGTGTTTTTCCAGTTTGCTGCCCTTGGTGTTTATTTTGAGTAGTTTACATGAAAATAAATAACTTTATTGCTACTTGGGATATCACAGACCCTTATTTCCCATCTTGATTAAATTAATATCAGTCTTTGACAGAGTAGCTAAAGTTGCACTCACTGGGTTCATCAGAGCCTTTAAACACCAGAAGTGCAAATTTGATCTGCTATCAGGGACTATTGAATTGTGAACTAGAGCTCTCACTGACTGAAAATGCTGTGGATCTCAGTTTGCAGTTAATGTTCAATTTAAACCTCCAGTTACTGTTCTCTCTGTTTTCAATATGGTGACATTTCAGCCAAAAGTCCCAGTAGAATCAGATCTCCCTAGCAGAAGTATGTTAGGGCAGGGGTCCTCAACCTCCAGCATCTAATGCCTGGTGATCTGAGGTGGAGCTGATGTAATAATAATAGAAATAAAGTGCCTTGGGCTTCTCAGGTAGCACTGGTGATAAAGAATCTGCCTGTTAAGGCAGGAGACATAAGAGACGTGGATTCAATCCCTGGGTTGGGAAGATCCCCTAGAGAAGGGCATGGCAATCTAGTCCAGTATTCTTGCCTGAAGAATGCTATGGACTGAGGATACTGGTGGGCTACAGTCCATGCAGTCACAAAGAGTCAGACATGACTGAGCTGCTGTGCATGTACACACACACTACCCCTCACGTGTGCCAATTAAACATTTTTTTCAATTAAACATTTATTGCCCTGAGTTTTAAAATATCTGAAAAGGTGGATCATTTATGTTAATAAATAGTTTTAGGGTAGTTTTAGGAACCCTTAAAGAGTCTATAAGATTCAGTCAGTTCAGTCACTCAGTCGTGTCTGACTCTTTGCAACCCCATGAATCACAGCACGCCAGGCCTCCCTGTCCATCACCAACTCCCAGAATCTACCCAAACTCATGTGCATCAAGTCGGTGATGCCATCCAGCCATCTCATCCTCTGTCGTCCCCTTCTCCTCCTGCCCCCAATCCCTCCCAGCATCAGGGTCTTTTCCAGTGAGTCAACTCTTCGCATGAGGTAGTCAAAGTATTGGAGTTTCAGCTTCAGCATCGGTCCTTCCAAAGAACACCCAGGACTGATCTTTTTTAGGATGGAATGGTTGGATCTCTCTGCAGTCCAAGGGACTCTCAAGAGTCTTCTCCAACACCACAGTTCAAAAGCATCAGCGCTCAGCTTTCTTCACAGTCCAACTCTCACATCCATACATGACCACAGGAAAAACCATAGCCTTGACTAGACGGACCTTTGTTGGCAAAGTAATGTCTCTGCTTTTTAATATGCTGTCTAGGTTGGTCATAACTTTCCTTTCAAGGAGTAAGCATCTTTTAATTTCATGGCTGCAATCACCATCTGCAGTGATTTTGGGGCCCAAAAAAATAAAGTCTGACACTGTTTCCACTGTTTCCCCATCTATTTCCCATGAAGTGATGGGACCAGATGCCATGATCTTCGTTTTCTGAATGTTGAGCTTTAATCCGACTTTTTCACTCTCATCTTTCACTTTCATCAAGAGTCTTTTTAGTTCTTCTTCACTTTCTGCCATAAGGGTGGTGTCATCTGCATATCTGAGATTATTGATATTTCTCCCGGCAANCCCAGCATCAGAGTCTTTTCCAATGAGTCAACTCTTTGCATGAGGTGGCCAAAGTACTGGAGTTTCAGCTTTAGCATCATTCCTTCCAAAGAACACCCAGGGCTGATCTCCTTTAGAATGGATTGGTTGGATCTCCTTGCAGTCCAGTTCAAAAGCATCAGTTCTTTGGCACTCAGCTTTCTTCACAGTCCAACTCTCACATCCATATAGGACCACTGGAAAAAACCATAGCCTTGACTAGACAGACCCTTTTTGGCAAAGTAATGTCTCTGCTTTTGAATATGCTGTCTAGGTTGGTCATAACTTTCCTTCCAAGGAGTAAGCATCTTTTAATTTCATGGCTACAGTCTCCATCTGCAGTAATTTTGGAGCCCAAAAAATAAAGTCTGACACTGTTTCCACTGTTTTCCCATCTATTTCCCATGAAGTGATGGGACCAGATGCCACGATCTTCGTTTTCTGAATGTTGAGCTTTAAGCCAACTTTTTCACTCTCCTCTTTCACTTTCATCAACAGGCTTTTTAGTTCGTCTTCACTTTCTGCTGTAAGGGTGGTGTCATCTGCGTATATGAGGTTATTGATATTTCTCCCGGCAATCTTGATTCCAGCTTGTGCTTCTTCCAGTCCAGCATTTCTCATGATGTAGTGTGCATAGAAGTTAAATAAGCAGGGTGACAATATACAGCCTTGACGGACTCCTTTTCCTATTTGGAACCAGTCTGTTGTTCCATGTCCAGTTCTAACTGTTGCTTCCTGACCTGCATATAGGTTTCTCAAGAGGCAGGTCAGGTGGTCTGGTATTCCCACCTCTTTCAGAATTTTCCACAGTTTATTGTGATCCACACAGTCAAAGGCTTTGGCATAGTCAATAAAGCAGAAATAGATGTTTTTCTGGAACTCTCTTGCTTTTTCCATGATCCAGCGGATGTTGGCAATTTGATCTCTGGTTCCTCTGCCTTGTCTAAAACCAGCTTGAACATCTAGAAGTTCACGGTTCACGTATTGCTGAAGCCTGGCTTAGATGCTCTAAAACATTTATTTGTCTTATTTGATTATCTGATTATCTGACTTAAATAATAACCTTGTAAGTCTGGTATTGTCTCATTTTTAAAAGAAGGGGTCTAAGGCATACAAGATGTTTAGTGATTTGTTCGAGAATTCATGAGGCTAGAATCTAAGGCTATCTTACTCTTAAAATGCATGACTCTTTTCACAGTGTATTGTTCCTTCCAATGAATGTATTGATTCTTAATGTGGAAGTGATAGGGGATGGATACTCTTACCCATCACCTTATGAATGTGAGACACTCTCTCCAGAAAAAAAAATGCATTTCCTCCCATGTATCAAATTTTATGAAATTTCAAGGAGTGTCTTGACCTCCTAAATCCATATAGAGTTCCACATGAAGAAGCCCATCACCCCAGACTTAAGTAATGAATAGAGGAGAGAAAGAGGACAAACGAGAAAAAGCAGTAGACTTGCTCTGTCTGGAGCACCTGTATTTCTGGAATTTGATTCTCTTAAAAATCATTTTTTAAATTATCATGTAATATACATATATTTGCATAATGTCAAGTTAATGCTTAGAAAACACTATCACTCCAACCTTTCTGGGAACCGAAAAACACCTTCACTGTCACTGAGACTTCTGTGATGTCATGGTCATCGTGGCCATTGTCCATTAAAACCCACACCATGCTGTGGCTGTGAAGTGGCCTGATACACACTGGCATCAACACAGGTCATCTCCTGCCCGTAAGATCACACTGTCATCGCTCTCTCCACTGTAAGGGAGCCTGCTTTATTACAGTGGAGTGGTTGTGTTTTTAATGGGCACTCCCTGAGAATAATCCCTTTTAAAATGTGCTGGTGTCTAGTGCCCCGTATTTCTCCTGACTAATTTGAAATAACACAGTGCTTCACGCACAGATGGTCTGTAACAGCCCTGGTGGTCATCATCAGCAGGCCACTGACATCCTCTGCTTTCAAGTGGAGCGTCCACTCGGTGCTTTGGGACTTCTCTTCACCCACTCTGTTCTGCTCTACCCATTCTATTCAATTATTTTTTCTTCCAGGATGTCTTTCATTGCTGTCTTATTCTGATATTATCTATATTAATTGGAACAATTTATATTGCAGACAAATTTCACTTGATCTGGACCCCACAGCCCTTATGATCAGCTGAAGGAAAGTGAAAGTGAAGTTGCTCAGTCGTGTCCGACTCTTTGTGACCCCATGGACTGTAGCCCACCAGGCTCCTCAGTCCATGGAATTTTCCAGGCAACAGTGCTGGAGTGGGTTGCCATTTCCTTCTCCAGGGAATCTTCCCAACCCAGGGATCGAACCCGGGTCTCCCACACTGCAGGCAGATGCTTTACCGTCTGAGCCAGTTTCTTCATGTACAGCTGGAGGAAGGGTGATGATTTTAGTCACTGTTGGGGATTTAAGCCACGATGGGTATAAACATAGGAAGAAGGAAAGTATCAGCCTGGAATTTTGGAACTGCACTCTGTGCTATTTGGGGATATTTTTATTAGTGACATTTGTCTGACTTTATAAAAGACATTCACACATTCCACTGACATACTGAGCCCCTGGTGTGTGTTTGCTCCTGTGGAGCATGCCTGCATTGGAAGCCTTGGTGTATTCAAGCAAAATTTAGAGGAGCACTAGATGATAAGTCAAAGCACCTGAATTTCAAATTCCATCAACAACCACAGTGCAGAAAGGTCTGCCACTTTCTAAACATTTACTAGGGGTCTGGTAAGTGCTTTATGGACCTACTTCATTTATTGCCAATAACACGCTCTCTCACATCTTCCAAGATGTTTAATATCCTATTTGTAAGAAAACTATGGATTTGCTACCTTTGAAAGAGAAAAGACATTAGATCATAACATCTTAGAGCTAAAAAGGCTTTCAGAGATCATTCACATGCATTTTTTTTTTTTTTTCGGTTGCAAAAATCAGTAGACCAAGGCCAAGAAAGGAGGTGACTTGCCCACAGCCAAATACCCAGTCAGCCACAAATCCAGCACTAAATTCCAGACCTCTTGAGTCTTAATCATGCATCAAGTCATTCATTCCTGAATGTATTGAGCACTTACTTGGGATGCATTGAAGATACAAATCTATTGCGCAATGGAAAAGAAGCACATGGTATTTAGGCTGCAGAGGGGGGACCAGACATTTCATAACCACGTAAATAATCACAATTATGGAAAAGTTATACTCGGAGAAGTACTGCTCCAGAGCTCTCAGGGTGCAAGTGGGGAGTAGTAGTATTTCAACACCACAGAGCCTTCAAGCGGAATAGCTACAAAATTCTTTTCCCAGTTTTCCAGCTGTACATTTCTTTGTTCAGTCATGTACGACTTTCTGTGACCCCATGGCCACAGCACACCAGGCTTCCGTGCCCTTCCCCATCTCCCAGAGCTTGCTCAAACCCATGTCCATTGAGTCAGTGATGCCATCCAGCCATCTCCTCCTCTGTTGCCCCCTTCTCTTCTTGCCTTCTGTCTTTCTCGGCATCAGGGTCTTATAAAGGCGAGAGCCTTCAGGATCTCTCAGCGTAACCTGCCCTGAGCCTAGCTGCTTCTGTTCAGTTTTCAGGTCATGTCTGGCTCCTTGAAACCCCATGAACTGCAGCGTGCCAGGCTTTCCTGTCCTTCACTGTCTCCTGGAGCTTGCTCAAATTCTTGTCTATTGAATCAGAGATGCTATCTAACCATCTCATCCTCTCCCGCACTCTTCTCCTTTTGATTTCATTCTTTCCCAGCATCAGGGTTTTTTTTCAATGAGTCGGCCCTTCACATCAGGTGGCCAAAGTATTGGAACTTCAGCATCAACCCTCCCAATGAATATTCAGTGTTGATTTCCCTTAAGACTGACTGGTTTGATCTTTTTACAGTCCAAGGGACTCTCAAGAGTCTTCTCCAGCACCACAGTTCAAAAGCGTCAATTCTTTGGTTCTTAGCCTTCTTTATGATCCAATTCTCACATTTATACATGACTACTAGAAAAACCATAGCTTTGACTGTACAGACCTTTGTCAGCAAAGTGATGTTTCTGCTTTTTAATACACCGTCTAGGTTTGTCATAGCTCTCCTTCTAAGGAGCAAACGTCTTTTTCTTTCATGGCTTCAGCCACCATCCACAGTGATTTTGCAGCTCACAAAGGTAAACGGAGGCCATGTTGTTAAGTAACGTCCCTGGGGAGCTCTCCTCTCTGCCAGTTCCACTCCTTGGATCATTTCATCAGAAGTCATCCTTCCAGCATCAGTTGATATAACTTTTTGACTAAAGATTGTTTTATTCAATACAAGCTCCCCTTTTGTGGCCTCACGGGATTCTATATTTTCTCAAATGTAATCTTTAGCCTATAATTAGATGGTATGTTTATGGCTTATGTCCCCACTAGAAGTTCCATCAGGGGAAGGTCCATTATCTGTCATGTTCTTATCACTCCCACAGAGCCTAACACAGCATGTGGCTCAAAATTCATCTGACATTTAAGATTAATAGAAGGAGTTGCAGAATGCTTAAGATCACTTAGTGAAGAATGGCAAAGACAAAAGAATTCTGAGTCCATATTCAGTGTTCTTTTCAACAAACATTGCTGTTCCTGACTCCCACGTCCAGATATGAAGAAGATCTAGGGATAGAGATTTGCAGACAAGCTGAAAGAACTTTCATTCTTAAAGCGTTTGATGTTCAATCTCAGCCAGTTTCAATCAAATCCTGCAAAAAACAGAAGGCAGGAACAAACTGGGTTGAAAAGGGATCTTTTCAACCTAAGCACAAGGCATGTTTCTCCTCTAGCTAATCAGCATGATTCCCACACAATTATTATATGAACATATGACGAAATTCAGGCGAGCAAGAGGGAGAAGCAGTTTGCAGAGAGTTTCTGGGCAGAGCTGACTATACTGCTCAAGAGATTCTCTAACTATGGATAAGGAGACATTCTAGCCCCAGACATTCTGACGGTCAATGTATGGACAAGAAATAGGGCCAGCTTTAGGATGAAATCAACATTTTAGAAGGCAAAGGAAATAAACAGGAAGAAACCAGGGCCTTGAATACCCCATCAGTTCAGTTCAGTTCAGTCGCTCAGTTGTGTCTGACTCTTTGTGACCCCATGAATTGCAGCAAGCCTGGCCTCCCTGTCCATCACCAACTCCCAGAGTTCACTCAAACTCATGTCCATCGTGTCAGTGATGCCATCCAGCCATCTCATCCTCTTCCCTTCTCCTCCTGCCCCGAATCCCTCCCAGAATCAGAGTCTTTTCCAATGAGTCAACTCTTCCCATGAGGTGACCAAAATACTGGAGTTTCAGCTTTAGCATCATTCCTTCCAAAGAAATCCCAGGGCTGATCTCCCTTAGCATGGACTGGCTGGATCTCCTTGCAGTCCAAGGGACTCTCAAGAGTCTTCTCCAACACCACAGTTCAAAAGCATCAATTCTTTGCACTCAGCTTTCTTCACAGTCCAACTCTCACATCCAATGAATCAAGCCAAGTTGAAATCTACCCTACTTCTCAACTTACAGCCGGTATGATTTTCTGTTCCTTAAAAAAAGCATTATCTCTTTTATAGGCCAATTCTGTGCTAGTCCTTGATTCATGGCTCCCAAGATAATTCTGTTTATGTACAGAAACTTTTAAATTTTTGCTTTTTTTTTTTCAGTTTCTAGCCATAATCTCTATCTCAGAGGTGTCTGAGCGAGATGCATCGAGGGGAAATGGTTCCTTTCTTACTTCCCCAGAGGCTCCTCCTTTCTGCTTCAGCCAACACTAGACATTTTGGGACTTTCCTGGTGGTTCAGGGGTTAGGAACCCGCCTTCCAAAGCAGGCGATGTAGGTTCAACCCCTACTCAGGGAACTAAGGTCCCACAAGTCTTGGGGCAATTAAGCGCCTTGGCAGCAACTAGGGAAGCCCACTCACCACAACCACTGAGCCCGTTTATCACAACAGAGATCTAGTGCAGCCAGAGTGTTAAGAGAGAAAGTGATCAATAAAATTTACACACACACACACATGCACATACATCAGACGTTTCCATGAACGGTAATTCATGTAAATAGATGCCCACTTCTTTCACTTACTAAAATGTTTCTCTGATTTGTATCTGTCTGCCTAAATTGAGCCCCCTAGGAGTGTTAGACCTCAAAGTTCCAAGAACTTGGCTAGATAAAAGCCCCTGGTCCCTGCTCCCAACAAGTACTTCATTTAAGAACATTGATTAAAAGAAAAAAAAAATAGAACATGGACTTCAGTGTTACACAAACCATGATTTTCACCTTGACCTTGCCACTTAGGTAATCTCAGATAAGCTGTTTCACCTTATGTTTCTCAGTTACCCTGTCTATAAAATGGATATTGTAAGTTATACTGACACTAAAAACTGTGAATATGAAATGAGATAATTAAATTAAGTGATTAGCAGAATTCTAGGCACATCACCTGGTCTCATCACTTCATGACAAATAGATGGGGAAAAAAAAAAACAGAAACTGGCAGATTTTATTTTCTTGGGCTCCAAAATCACTGTGGATGGTAACTGTAGCCATTAAATTAAAAGATGCTTGCTCCTTGGAATAAAAGTCATGACAAACCTAGACAGCATATTAAAAAGCAGAAACATCACTTTTCTGACAAAGGTCCGTCTAGCCAAAGCTATGGTTTTTCTGGTAGTCATGTACGAATGTGAGAGTTGGACCACAAAGAAGGCTGAACTCTGAAGAACTGATGCTTTCAAACTGTGGTGCTGGAGAAGACTCTTGAGAGTCCTTTGGCCAGCAAGGAGATCAAACCAGTCAATCCTAAAGGAAATCAACCTTGAATATTCACTGGAAGGACTGAGGCTGAAGCAGAAGCTCCAATACTTTGGCCACCTGATGTGAAGAGCTGACTCATTAGAAAAAACTCGGATACTAGGAAAGATTGAGTGCAGGAGGAGAAGGGGGCAAAAGAAGATGAGATGGTTGGATGGACTGACTCAATGGACATGAGTCTGAGCAAGGTCTGGGAGACAGTGAAGGACAGGGAAGCCTGCAGCCCATGGGGTTGCAAAGAGCCAGACACCACTTGGCACCTGAACAGCAGCAATAAGGCACATCAGAGACACCTGCTGCTGCTGCTGAGTCACTTCAGTCGTGTCCGACTCTGTGCGACCCCATAGACGGCAGCCCACCAGGCTCCCCGTCCCTGGGATTCTCCAGGCAAGAATACTGGAGTGGGTTGCCATTCCCTTCTCCAATGCATGAAAGAGAAAAGTGAAAGTGAAGTCGCTCAGTCTGTCCGACTGTTAGCGACCCCATGGACTGCAGCCCACCAGGCTACTCCGTCCATTGGATTTTCCAGGCAAGAGTACTGGGGTGGGGTGCCATTGCCTTCCCCGTCAGAGACACCTGGTGAGTAGTAGTCACAAGGACCATCTTTCCAGCTCTCCCTGCCCTTGGTATTCAAGTCCCTACGCAATCCCCTCCCTTAGTGGCTTGCTTCTAGCAAATAGTATCCAGCAGATGTGATCAGGTTCTGAAAGGCTGTGACTTCAGTCTTACTAGACTCTCCCTACTACCTTCTCAGCTTACACACTTTGATGAAACCGATGGCCATGTTGGAGAAATCCATGCAGCCAGGAGCTAGAGTGGCCTCAGGCCAACAGCCAGTGAAGAGCTGAGACTTTCAATCCAACAGCCTATGAAGAACCAAATCCATCAACAACCAGCAGGAGATTCTTCCCCAGTGAAGCCTTAAAATGAGACTATAGCCCAGCCAACAGCACATGCACCCTGTGTGAGACTGCATAGGCACCCATCTGTCCGTGTCTGTGCTGGCTCACAGAAATTGTGAAATAAACAACATGTATTTTGTAAGTCACCAAGTTTGACAATAAGTGGCTATGCGGTGTAGATAACTAATACAGTAGCTATCAGGCTATTCCCACTGATGCTTCTGCCAAGGCAGCTGTTAACAGCAGAGAAGAATAAGCACCTAGCCCCAGGACTTCAGGGCAGAATTGAAAAGCTAGCCATCCATGATCTCAAAACTATGACCACATCTTCTGCTGGCCTTAAATTTATTCAAAATCTCTGCATTTACTTTCTACCCTTTAATATATCCATGACTTCTTTTTAAAAGTCTAAAAGGACCTACCAGTTAAATTCATTAATCCCCTTCCATCTCAAGTATTCAAATCAGATGGTCATTTTAGGGCCCTAGGTATTATTCATTTCTAGGCATCCTTCTCCCCTCACATGTTACCTGTCGTTCACTTCAAATCGATGCATCTTGGGAATAGTACCAGCCTAAGCTTGAAAACTGGCATTGGGAGCATCACCAGTGACTGAGCCTATTGCCTTCATCCATAAAATAAGAATAATTCTCCCGTCTTTGGAGTGTTGTTTTGAGGCTACAGTGAGAGAGCATTTATCAAGTGCCTGAGCGATAAGTATCAAGAAATGTATCTTTCATTTCAGATACCTCTTGTGCACGAATCAGTATCATGGAACCTTATGGATCTTAATCTGCCGTAGGAAATTACACTGAGAAATAGCAAAACTATACCAAAATTGAAAAAGGAAAATGAATGGCTTCAATTCAGAAGCAACTCATTTTTAGGTTATACTGGGACTTCACTTCTTCAGGGTTTACAGGATTCCACAAAAGCATCTGTGAGTTTCGTTGGTTTTTCCTAAGTGGGGAAGTATAGCCGACTCTTCCCTCCTTGGAGGGTGTGAGTGGCCACACATTGGGATGTTTGCATAAAGCCTCCCCAACCTTTGCTGGGATGCATGGCAATAAAGGAAGACAGAGTAGGGACTGGGCACGTTGGCTCCCTTAAAGACAACTGGCCAGTGAATAGAAAGACCAGGAGCCTCTGAAAACTCAGGCCGTGCTCTGGCAGACCTTAGCAGGCAGAATAAGTCCAGTCGCTTGGGGGTTCCCAATTCAGGGAAGGCTTCTATGCGTGGTGAGACCACGATGAATAGTCGTGTTTTCTGGAAAGAGAGAATGGCAGGAGCTAGGCAGTACCGTGTAGCTGGTGGTGCCGCTCTACTTTTACACTCAGACAGATCACCGGGAGATCTGGTTAAAATGCAGATTCCAGTTCAGTAGGACTGGAATGGGCCAGAGACACTTGCATTCCTGAAGTGCTTGCAGGCTTCCGGGTGATGCTGAGCGTGATGCAGAGGTCACACGTTGAATAGCTAGCAAGAGTGTTGCAGGAAGAGCAAGGGCTTTGGAGTCAAGCAACCCTTGAGATCGAGCTCAGCCATTTGTTAGCGGTGTGACTTCAGGCTGGTCATCGACTGCTTTGAACCTATTTCCTCATCTGGAAAATGATTCTGTTTATGTCCTAAGATTGTTGTGAGGATTAAAGGGAAAAAACATGCTTGCAAATGCTGAACAAAGTGTTCTAATACAATAAATTGTAGGAAGAGGGAAACTTCTACCACATCCCTCATGCTTCCATCTCTGCTGAACCTTTGAATAGCCAATCTAGTTGGCCATCTGCAGGGCATTGAATTAGCCATGCTCAGGATTCCTTCCTGCCCCCCAAAGGGTAAGGAAATACAGGTGCATTTATGTGTCCTTGGAGGAAGCCAAGTTCAAGTGTGCCTCTAATCAAGTGAGGGCCCTTCTCTGCAGATTCGGTCACCTCAGCTTTTAGAAGTGTTCTGTTTGGCTGTGGTGGGTCTTAGTTGTGGTGTGCCAGGTCTTTGACTTTTTGTTGTGGCAGATGGGGTCTTCAAATTGTGGATATATTGTAGCAGCATGTGGGATCCAGTTCCCTGACCAGGGATCACACCTGGGGCCCCCTGCCCCGGAATTGTGGCAAATTAGCCGCTGTACCACTAGCTGAGTCCCAGCCACCCTCAATTTGTTTAAAAGGGGGTTAAATAAACAAGCCTTGATTCCTTAACCTCATTCTGCAAGTAGATTTTTTTTTACCAAAGCTCATCACTGGAGGTTATTGGGTACTGGCTCAGCTTTTAATTGAGAAGAGTTTTGTCTCCCCATGTGGATATTTTCCCTTAAGGACATCTTAAGGAACATAGTCATCTCAGTTGAGAGCTCCCATTATGTGTGAGCAGGAAACCAGTCTTGGAGCATTTACTTAGCTCCTGGTGTAATGCATTCCAGTTTTTTAAAACCTCACCATGATCACTGAGTTGTAGCTGCAGGCTTTTCATCACCACCATGCTTCCATCATCATCGTCCCAATCCCCAGTAAGGCCCAAGCCCAACTTTGTTCAAGTTAATTGGCAGTGAAGTCACGTGTGTGTCTGCACTGTGCTGTATGATGGAGTTCTGTCCTCTGCTCTGGTGTCTTTGGATGGACAGAGTTCATTCGGATGGTCTGAGCGCACTGGCCATCCTGGTACTAAGCAGTGGCAGTGAAGACATATCAGAAATTGCTTGTGTCATAAGAGGACTGGAGCGGCATGGAGTCCCAGATGGAAATTTGCATCAAGGAATCTGGCTTCAGGAAACAAAGAGGAAATGTGAGGCTGAGTGCACCTTCAGCCCAGCAGAGTCTCCCCTAGCTCGGAGCTGGGGTGAGGGATGGGGCAGGTGCCAGCCACAGCCACAGACATCCCCAGCAGATCTGCTCACACTGCCAGTGGGAGTCTTTATCTAGTTTGGACATTATCTGAAATTAAAATCATACCTGACATATGAGGCCCTGGACGAAGTGCTCCATGCTTTCCCCACCTGAGATTCTCTCTGTTTAGTTCCTGTGTAATAAGAAGGGCGAACAGAGGATTCTCAATGCCCCCCTCCCTTGTCCCTTGCTTTTCTTTCCGGCAGGAGAATGGTCTTCCGCTAGGCCATGGCTTTTGGAGAATATTCTAAGAGTGACTCTCCTGGAGAGAAAGTGAAGCACGCGTGTTTGCTTGGAAGAGATCCTGCCCATGCCTGGCCCCACTGTACGTGCCCTCCTGCCCTGGTCCCTAAGATAAAGCACGATGCCTTATTCATGGAGGCTCTGCTGGCACCATGCTCATTATTTACACCCGTGTGTTTTTTGTTCAATCTTGCAAAAACCTCTATAATGACAGAATTACTAGTCTTGTTTTACAGTTGAGGATACCACATTTTAAATGATATGGGGAGTTTTCAAACACACGCACACTTGGATCCTAACCCATGTCCTTTGATCTGTCCCAGTGCCCTTTTCTCTCAGACCAAATAGTGAATATTTAGGTCTCTATAGCAACTCGTCACCTCTGTCTTTACAACATGAAAATAGCCACAGATGATGCACAAACTAATGAGTGTAGCCATGTTCCAATAATGTCCCACTGTGTTTACTTACAGAGCAGGCAGCCAGCCCACAGACAATAGTTTTGTGACCTCTGGAAAGCTCTTTGGACTCCCACCTCTGATACCTGGTGATAAGCCTGACAAACAGACAAGTAAACAGTAGTGGCCTCTGCATTTCCATTCTGCCTAATAAATGCCTTATGATCCAGGCCTGGCCCCAGGTCTGCAGTCACAGAGTCTGGCATTTCTTGTGTCAGACACGGCCCACATCTATCATCAGTCATTATGCCATTCCTTTCCCTGGGCCATCTTCATCACGGTAGAACAGTCCCCAGGCTCCTTATTTAGCCTCATGGTATGGACATTATCTAATTTTAGGACCCTTTCTATAAACAGAGACTTTGAAGACCATGAGTTAAATAGTGGATCCAATCTTCAAGCACAGTTTCAGTACAGACATACTTTTTTCTCCTGGGCAGTTTTCTTATCGACTCTCAGTAAAGGCAAGGAGCAAAATATTAAGTCGTAAGTCAGGGAAAGCATTTCTGCCATGGGCTGAGATAATGTGACTCAGGTATTTCCTTTCTAGTGGAGAGTGGAGATGAATGGATAGTTAGCATGTCTATTAGACTCTCTCTATCAGACATCAGATATCGTAAAGGAGCCCCTGGGAAGCGTGGTTCTTATTCGATTCACAATCAAATCCTCTAACAAGGACTTAGAGTGCAGATAATCTCTACTGTGGATTAAAGGGGAACACATAGACTTAGCCACTATGTGATAGAGAAAGGCAAATATGCCATATTCTTGGAGAACACTTGCGAACTGATCATCCAGTGCCTTTCCAGAGAAAGAGCCAAACCACTTCAGTACAAACCGTTGTTCGGTGTTCAGTTACCAAGTCGTGTCTGACTGTCTGTGACCCCATGGACTGCAGCATACCAGGCTTCCCTGTTCTTCACTATCACCCAGAGTTTGCTAAAACTCAAGTCCATTCAGTCAGTGATGCCATCTAACATCTCATTCTCTGTCTGCCCCCCCGCCTCCTGTCCTCAGTCTTTCCCATCATCCAGGTCTTTTCCAGTGAGTCAGCTCTTTGCATCTGGTGGCCAAAGTATCGGAGCTTCAGCTTCAACATCAGGTTTTCTAGTGAATATTCAGGGCTGATCTCCTTTAGGATAGACTGGTTGGATCTCCTTGCAGTCCAAGGGACTCTCAAGAGTCTTCTCCAGCACCACAGTTCTAAAGCATCAATTCTTTAGGGTTCAGCCTTCTTTATGGTCCTACTCTCACATCTGTACATGACTATTGGAAAAGCCATAGCTTTGACTATATGCACCTTTCGGTATCAGAGCAGAATAAGAGAAGACTAGCCTCCCTCTTGCCATCTTAGGATGTCTTGACTTGGGGTTAGCAGAGACCATCCTCAACAGAAATTAGTGGGTGTTAAAACCAACAAACAAAAAAAAGGAATGAATATCTAAGAGCTGAATAGGAAGCCCAGTCAAAATAGAAAATAAGCCTTGGGAAACTGACTAGAATTAATTTTACTTATATTATTATTATTTTATTGTTTATGCCCAAAATGCAGAAGCATATCAACTTACCAAAAGGGTCACTAAAGGAAAAAAAAAAAGAATTTTTTTGGTTAATGATATGAATATAGTTAAGGCTCTTAATTAGTAAAATCCAACTTGTACCCGAGAAATGTTGATGAAGGTATAGCATAACAGCAGTAAGAGATGTAAGAATATCTTTGCCCACATTTCTCTGAGAGACAATTCCCAGAATCAGAAATCCAGCAATCCAGTCACTCATTCACAGATTCATGCATGGATGTTTTTATTCATTTATGCATGTAAAGATTCATCTATTCCTGGATTAATTTGCATAGTAGGCTCCCAAGATATATTTGAATGCCTAAGTACACAAATTCATTTATTCATCCATGCACAACATCATTTATTCATGCATCCATGCAACTTTGATACATTCCTTCATTTATGGGCTCTCAAAAGTATTCATTAATCTGTTCAACAAATTGCCATTTAAAATTTATCATTTATGCATGTAAAGATTCATCTATTCCTGGATTAATTTGCATAGTAGGCTCCCAAGATATATTTGAATGCCTAAGTACACAAATTCATTTATTCATCCATGCACAACATCATTTATTCATGCATCCATGCAACTTTGATACATTCCTTCATTTATGGGCTCTCAAAAGTATTCATTAATCTGTTCAACAAATTGCCATTTAAAATTTACCATACCAAAAAATCACTGAATTAATCTATGTGTGGAATAAAGATGATTCCCTTTTTTTCATAGAATGCACACTTAAGAGGAGAGGGGAAAACATGAGTGTCAAAAGGCTTAAAAATGAGTTGCAAGTAAGTATTGCAGAAGTTAAAAGTGGGGCGTCTTCCAGGTGCGGAGATGTTGTGGGGAGGGAGCATGATATTATTTAGAACAAGTTAACCTCGAAGCTGAAGTATGACAAGAACAGGGACGGGGCAGCGAGGCCAAGGGAACCATCCAGCACAGGCAGTGGGCTGAGGAAACACAGAGAGTCTGGAGAAGAATGTTCTGAGGGGCAAGGGGAGGCTCTGCACAGCTGGAGTCCAGGGACTCGAGGGACCTTGGATACTAACAGAGACTGGAAGGCAAGAGAGGGTCAGCTCATCAGGGACCTTAATTTCCAGGCTAAGGATCTGGGACTTGATCCTGTAGGTGGTAGCGAGCTGCTCAAGGATTTTAGAGAGAAATTATACCATCAGAAGTGGGCTTAAGGGGATTTCCTTTGGCTTTCCCTGGGTTGGGAAGATCCCCTGGAGAAGGAAATGGCAACCTACTCCAGTATTCTTGCCTAGAAAATC
>SJYX01009652.1:287385-343809 GCA_006410675.1 Oreotragus oreotragus | reverse complement strand
TTTCAATGCAGGATACAGGATGCTTGGGGCTGGTGTATGGGGATGATCTGGAGGGAAGATGTTGGGGGGGAGGTGGGAGGGGGGTTCATGTTTGGGAGTTCATGTAAAAAAATAAATAAATACAAAAAAAATAAATAAATAAAAAAGTAAATATGATCATTATGAAAAAAATATTTACAAACTGTCTCCTGTACATGTATTCTTTAAATATATTTTGGCATTAGGTCATTAATGCCTTTATAATGACAATGCAAAATAAAAATGTCCAAAGCCCCACAGCAGTGTGTTTTACTCGTTCCTGCTATGATAAGGCTGTCAGGATAGAGGAAAGAGGTACAATGCACATAGAGCTCTGGGAGGCCCAGCACGGGGCTTGGGGTAGGATCATGGACAGGACTCAGTAATGTTATTTACATAAAATGAAATTATTGCCACTGTTATAGCTTCAGTTAAACAGGAGAGTTACTTGAAGTAAGCACAATGTATCTCTGATAATACAAATTTGGACACGAAGAGCTGTATTTAATTAATGTGTTCTTCTTAGTAAAATGAACAAAACTGAGAGAGAAAAATAAACTGAGAAAGGAGTAGAGCTTAGGCTTAACAAATTCTGACCTTTCTGCTGGGGTAGCAGGAGAGGGGAATATTTTATACAATAGGTAAGTATGTATTAGGTTGGAAGGAGAGACCTCACTGAAAAGTAACATAGTGAGCCATGTGTATATCTAAGAGAAGAGCTCCACGGACTGTCTATCTCCTTTTCTAGTCCTCATGACTTTTGGTCCTCTTCATAATATTTACCATTATCTGAAAATATATCATTTACTATTTTTCCTTTACTTGTTTGTTGTATCTCTCTCCAGTGAAATGTATTCCATGAGAGAGGATTTTGTTGATCTTACCACTCTATCCACAGTGGCTAGAATAAGGCCTAGTAAACAGCAGAATAAAACCTAGTAAATACTATAAATAATAGCTTAATATCTTCTAGACAAATGAGTAGAAATGAAAAAGCATTTTAGAAACGTAAAGTGCTACTGAAATACTATTAGTTGTTATTCTTTTGGAGAGATGGAAATGACAGGAGAAAGGAAAGGCAGAAGTAAGATGAGGTAGGAACAACACTGGCTGAGAGTCTTGGGTTTGAATCCTTGGCAAGTGTCTTAAGTGCCTGAGAGCCTCAGGTTTCCATTTTCTAAAAGAAAGTTGTCAATATCTGGAAGGTTGCTCTAAGGATTGATGAGATAATGCAGAAAAAAAAAGAAAAAATCAGTGAGAATCAATGCTGGTTCACTTGCCATATTTTCCTTTTCTCACTGTAATGATTTGTTACGTTTAAGACATGCTATGCTTAGTCACTGACTCTCTGTGACTCCATGGACTGTAACCCACCAGGCTCCTCTGTCCATGGGATTCTCTAGGCAAAAATACCAGAGTGGGTTGCCTTGCCTTCCTCCAGGGGATCTTCCCGATCCAGCGATCGAACCCAGGTCTCCTGCACTGAAAGTGGATTCCTTACTGTTTGAACCTCCAGGGAAGTCCAAGAAAACTGTATGTTTAAGAGATCTCTATCAATGAAAAGTTTTCAGAAGCTGAATTTAACTTAACAGGAAACTTTCTGTTTTTTATTTTTTTGGCTACCCCACCGTAGCTTGCAAGATTAGAGTTCCCTGACCAGGCCATGGCAGTGAAAGCACTGAGTCCTAACCACTGGAATGCCAGGGAATTACCCAAAGACAATTTCTTATTTTGAAATAATTTGATGTTAAAAAAAAAAGTTACAAAGAGTTCAAATGTAAAAATGTATATGTAAAAAACAGTACAGAGAGTTCCCGATACACTTCACCCTAGAATTGAATTTTTGAATTATGTATTTTTATAATTTTCCACTGGATAAAAGAGAAAAAGCAGATACCTCAAGGCCCTAAATAATACACTAGTAGCTTGAGAAAATAGTATAGTTTCCAATATTTATTCTTAGGGAAGTGTCTATGAATTGGAAGAAATTTAGTTCAACATGTAAAACAGATTAAAAAAAAAAACAAACCCTAAGAGATTATATAAACCAATAGTCAAAAACATCCAGTCCTTTTCTCCTCATTCCATGGGGACCTGCAGAATTGTCAGCACCGTCACAGTGTAAACAAAGTCAAACTGTTTGCAAGTTTTCCTTGGACAGATTAACTTGATCCTTCTACAAACACAAATAGAAGGCAATACATCCCAAACATCCCATGCTTTAAGAGGTGCTTGTAACACCAGTTCTATTTGGTTGCAGTGATGCATTCAAATACCACTAGATAATGTAACTGCTCAGAACTGCTGAAAATATGTGCTACTAAACAAACACACAGTCAGTTGTCCCAGGTTCTTAACCATTCATGCCGTCCAAACTCTTTGAAAAACCTCACTTCAACTACTGATAAAATCATTCACTCATCAATAGCTGTCTTCCAGCGACCTTTTATTAAGCGTATTAGGGAAATGAATAAAGTGTGACTGAAATTATGTCAATATAAACTATTTTATATGAGGTGATGTTTACATAGTAGCCAAAGCATATAGCTCAGCAGAATTCTCTTGAAAAATGATATTCATAATGTGAATAAAACAACCGTTGACAACATTAAAGGTTTTCAACATGTCTAAGAAAAATAAGGGTAAAAATACATTAAAAATTTAATAATTTTTAAAAAAGGAAAATAAGGATATGTACCCAGAATTTTAAATTCATCAGTTTTTAAAATTTAGCAGAGCACTTAAGACACATAGGAACAAAGAGTGGAGTATATTCAAAGTATGTATGAATCCACAGGGGAGCAGAACTAACAGGACAATATATTTTACGGACCTATATAATTACAAGCTAATAACATACTGTTAACAAAATAAAAATGAGGCTCAGATACCTTTTCTTCAGGTATACTGTAACGCACATTTTCCAAAAATACTGATGTATTTTCCACATTTGTATATCGTAAAAGAATATGAGCAAAGTCTTCTTCACTGATAGTATTCATCCCATTAGAGTAGGAAAGGAATTCTATTTCTAAAACTTCTGTTTGGAGGTTATCCATGAACCTGTGACAAAAAATATATAAGCAATGAATAAGGTAAGTGAAGAGTGATGGTAACAGATGGTACTTGGCCTCTGAAGACTTTTGCTCATTACTCTGTAAAATGGGCATAAAAACAATACCTTGCAGGGTAGTGATCAGACTTAAAGGAGTTAATGTGTCCTGCCTAGTATTTACTATCATAAACACTGTACACGTGCTTATTATTACTTATTGTTACTGTGGCTTACTAAGACTAAGAAATTGGTAATATTCTTTCCTCTGAACACATAGGAAATAATGCAGATATCTAGACTTTTTTTTTTTAATCATTCAGTGCTTCCTATTACATTTATCAATATGACTACTGGTACACAGGCACTGATGGAAGTGGATATTTGTTATATGTTATACAGAGTATCTTTAGCTAAAATGAAAGCAGCAAAGAGGTGAGTGTCACTGCAATAGATAACTCCTTTCTGACTTTAGCATGTTAACATTTTTCAATATGAGTATAAAAATTAAGCTCACCTATAAAAATCTTCAAAGTTGAGTTCAGCTTTTCCTTTCTTCCCAAAAAAGTGTACAAGAAGTGTAGTATCTGTTACTAAGTTTGTAATGTCATCAGCACGCTTTAAAAAAAAAAATCACAATTTGAAAGTTAGTTACAGTAAAACAGAATAGGAATATCCAATATCCCCCAAAGGATGTAAATATATTAAAATTAGAGTAGCCATTACAGTTAATAAGAAGTTCAAAATGTGAAAACAGAATTATAGATGAAATTGATGTTTATCTTCAAAAAGCTTAAAGCTCTGATTATATAAGAAGTATTCAGCCTCACATCGTGGTTTGAGTCTTTCAAGGCCGTTTATGTGACAATACAGATACTAAAGTGTTAGTTGCTCAATTGTGTCTGACTGTTTACAACCCCACGGACTATAGCCCACCACACTCCTCTGTCCATGGGATTCTCCAGGGCAAGAAGACTGGAGTGGGTAGCCATGTGCTCCTCCAGAGGATCTTTTTGACCCAGGGACTGAACCCAGGTCTCCAGCATTGCAGGCAGATTCTTTGCTGTCTGTCACCAGGGAAGCCCCTATGTGACACGAGGTTAGTATAATTTTTGAGTAGTGCTTGAAAGGCACTACTACTTTTACCAATAACTTTAGGTTGAGGAGGTAGACTGATGTAATGGAAAGAGGAAGGGATTTGAAATCAGAAGACCTGAGCTTACTGACTTTTTTGATCATCGGCTTCCTTACCTGTAAAATGGGAAAAACCCTATCTGTAATAACCATTTTGAAGATAAAACTAGAATGTGAGTGTAAATGAAATATACAAATGTCCTTATTGGTAGTCATAAGATGGCATCACAGACTCGATGGACGTGAGTCTGAGTGAACTCGGAGAGATGGTAATGAACAGGGAGGCCTGGCGTGATGCGATTCATGGGGTCGCAAAGAGTCAGACATGACTGAGCGACTGAACTGAACTGAACTGAAGATATTTTGGACAAAAGCATTAAAACCTTTGGTGGGGGAGAGAAGATATCTCCTGTTAATTACAGACATTCTTCTGTGATTGTGTATAATCAACTCTAGTCGGTTTTTTATCCAAGGAACAGCTTAACTTAGTAGGAGGAGGAAATATCAAGATATTGAGAAGCATGCCTAAATGGAGCATAAGAGTGGAGGCTCAACCTGATCAGAAGTCAGCAAGAAGGACCGGAGTATTCATCTGCAGGCCAGAGGGATGGGATGTGGAAGGGGTCAGGACGGCTAAGAAGAGGAGCAGGGGACAGTTTTTAGAACAAGTTGCTACTTCACAAATAAGCAGTAGTGTGATGAGCAAACAGGAACAATGAACTAAGAGTCAGATTTCTGAGCTTTAAATCCTGACTTTTTCCCTCACTGGTTAAGTGGCCTTGGGGAAGGTAATCTCACTGAGGATATTATTATCCTCAGGAATAACAGCAGTACTTACCCTAAAGGGTTGTCATGAGGATTAGATAACCCCTGTTAGTCAGCACTATCACTGGCATATTGTAAATGCTCAATAAATGTTAGCTATTATTATTAATTTCTGTCAAATCTGTATATTCTAAGAAGTTGAAAAAGGACAAGACAGGAAATAATGTTGGAACTTAATGCAAAAAAATATTTTTACACGGTATACTCTTACTTCTTTTGTGTTATTGAAACTACATGTATTATATAGATCTAACAAAATGCCTTACAATGAGAGGATATAGGAACACTAAAAGTTAGTGAACTCAGATAAAATAATTACGAATGTTTTCCTCTGGTGTTGTCATGTTCCTGACCTCGAGACATAATACACTGAAATGAGATGGCTTTGTTTCACACAGCTTTTAAATAATGACCTCATTCGGCCAGTTTTTCTCATGCCCATTGAGCAGAGCAAATCTTCATTTACAGTCTTTCATCATCAAAATCTTATTAGACTTAGGTTGCACTTATCCAGATAATCCAGATCCAGAGAGGCATAAATAACAGTTGGACATTAGAGAGAAAAATTAGAAAATGGAAATGGTGAAAACCCTTTCCCCTCATTCAGTGAAACAGAGTACTGTTGGCAGTCGTTGAAAACTACACCAGAATCCTTGGTATCCTAACAGTGTTATATAACTTAAATCACAGGAGCACTGAGACAAAAATAGAGACTTTATCCCTTTGATTCTTGTGCTTATTGTTAAAATAAAATGAATTCAGGTGTTTTCATAACAAAGCAAAAAAAAAAGAACCCCATGGGCCATTTACATGAAGAGCCATTATCCAATTCTGTTTTGACTAACAATTACTTTAAATGACTTCATAAAAAATGAAATAAATTTAAAAACCTACATAAAATAAAAATGTCAAAATATTAAAGAGTTTTAAGAAATTCTTTCAATGTATTTTTATTGATTACTATGTGATAATTTTATCAAGCTCTATTCAAGGGCTGGAGGAAACCTTCAAACTCTTGATATGTTAGTGAAGGTTTTAAATAACCTACTAAAACTTATTAAGGGTTAGTAATGTTTAAAGCAAATAAAAAAATCTAAATTTCATCTGTAAAGCTCAAAACAGTTTGTATAATTCCAGTACTCACAGACTGTACTCAACAGTTGCACAATAGACATAATGTACTATGAATTTATTATCTATTATTTTGGTTAGAAAGTGGTATAATTTTTCTGAAAGCAGCATATTCACGTTTTCATTATCACAGGGTTTTACTATCATTGAAAAAAATCTATGGTTAGAAACAGCGCTGAAATAAGCATATGAGAGGCTAATATCAAGTTTACCTATATTATGTAAAGAGACCTGCTTTACTCTCAATATTTACATTTTAAATATAAAAGAAACAAAGAAATACAAATATATATAGATCTAAGCTTTCTTTCTGAACTAATTTGAATCCTGAAATACTGATACTATTAACAATTCAATGTTACACTGGCATCAGTAATAACTGATAAGGAATTATAATGAGTTGGAATTTAACTACAGCTAATTCTCAATTATCCTCTCTAATGTTAGGAAGGTAGTAACAGAGATAATCCCTCAATAATTATTTTACCTGAAAACACAAGTTTTGTTTTCTTTTCATTTTACTTCATACTTCCCTCCATCCAATTTATTTTCATGATGTTTTAATTAAATTAACCAGCTTATGATTATAGCTGTGGATTGATTACAGTCAATGGTGTGCTAGTAAACTAGCTTGCAAAGGGGAAAAAAAAAGCCAGATTTGTGGTGTTTGCCAATGTCTAATACACTCCTATCACGGCCACTTTGAAAGTATCAATGGGATGTCACAGAATGGTGAGTTGGGAAGAGATGTGCTGTAAAAGCCAGCCCCAGCACAAGTCTGAAAGAGCGATAAACATCTTCAAGAGATCCTATGCTAATCTTATATATAAGATCTTTGAGTATATGGATGAGCTGACTGGTCTTCTGATATTAAACCTCCCAAGATTTAAATTAAAGCAGATTGTGTCTAACTGCAAGAACTTCTTTCTAGCAGAGTTAAATGAGATTAACGATAGGCTAGAGGTTGAGAGGTGAACAGTCCATGGTGGAGAGAGACAGCAAGACAGAACTGCTAATTTGAAGCTGGGCACAGCTGGCTTGTAGGGACTCTAAGGACTAGTGTCCCCAGTTGCTCTTACTTTTAGGCACTGACTACTATGTGCCTACATAAATGATTACAGAATTAAGCACTTCTAAAATATGTGTAAGCGGAATATCCATTAGCACCTTATGCCCCAAAATAGCCAGAATTTTAAAAGGTGATTTTTAAACATTAATAATTACTAGCCATAATCACATTATACTTATATATCACATACAGACTAAATATAGGACAAAATGCTTTATTTACTTGTTTTAGGATTTTAAAATTGAGCACAAGTGGCAAAATTAGCAATTCTAAGTGTCTACCATGTTCCCAAGATGTCAGTTGAGTAACACTGTATGTATAAGAGAAGTCATATCTGATCCAGTTTACTTCTCTAGATATTTTTAAGTGTAATTTTTAAAAACAAAACTTTAGAAAAAGAAATGAGACGCCAACTTTAAAGACAAAAAGATAATGAAAAAATACATTTCTTAGTATTTACTGAAAAAGTCCTTTACGATAAGCCAGCCAGCCATCTCTAATAAAGTTCTTAAAAATTCTTAATAAGAAACATATAACAGTATTCAACCTACAACACATAGCGCATCTTTTAAAATGATAAATTCCTATTAATGGGCAAAAAGAGTAGAGTGGTGGGAGCCGTCCGCCTGAGTGCAGCAAAAAGGTACATGTCTCTATGGAATTCAAAAACAATAACGAGTGATGTAATGGTCGGTCTGCTTTTAATTTTCCATGCACTGGCAATCCTAACCAATGTCAAGGAAAAATGTTCCTCCCTTCCTGGACAGACCGCTCTTAGCACAATTCCCCCATGCCCACCCTTGGCGAGCTGCTCACTATGAATAGTGGGAAATTGGATTGTTTAAATCTACTGTAATTCTAAAGCATTAGATATCTTTTACTAAGTTCACGTAACACTGAAGTTTATAAGGTTAAAAGAGTCAGTGAAACTATAAATAGTATTTTCAAATTTCCTAAAAGTGATCCTAAAGTGAAAAATAATATTTCCTTTTAATTAGGTTGGAAAGTCAAGTTTCTACAAGCAGGTAGATTTAGACAATTAAAGGTGACCTTGCAGCCCCTGCCAGCACAGCTGACATATTCAAATATACCAAATTTACATATAGGAATTATTGCTTTCCTGGAGAAAAGGGAAGATACAAAATACATTTTTGGTTTCATCACTGTGATTCTAAAATGAAACAAGGACCAGATTAAGAAAGTGGCATGTGGTACAAGGACCTGGTTGAGGTCCGATTATACCTCTGCGAGGTCTGAGAAGAGTGCTTGGCTTGTGTTACGTCTTAGTGTATCCCAGTAGCTTCTGGAGACGAGTTCCTCAGCATCTGTTTTAAGTACCTGTGGAAGTTTTTAAGAAGCACAACTGAAATCTAAAGAACAGTCCCAAACAATGATAACTTATACATTCTAACCTCTTCTAGCCAAACTTGAAAAGGAAAGAAAACACACTAGCTTACCTTTTTTGTTTTCTGCTGCACACAACAGTATTGTATTACATCGCTGGTAAACCCAGGCCATTTTCAAAGCGGTAACGTATATAACCACTATTTCTAAGTACAATGTGGCTTTGTCAAAAAATCACCTTCTTCACTCCCGGGCCCATGCCCTTCTACTGAGACATATATCCCTTCTAAGAAAGTGTGAAATAAAAATTTTATTCACACCTGTGTGAAGTAAATTCATTTGGAGGAGATTTTGGTAATTTTATAGCAACCTAAGAAAATTCTGCTTAACTTAAAAATGAATTGTTAGCTATCATGTGTTAGTGCATCAAAAAATCAAAATGACCACATCCATATGTTAGAGAAAATTTAGATTAATCCAAAACTTGTCAGGAAGAAGTAAGTGAGTTTCAGGCAAACCACTCAGAGCTAATCAAGGATTTCTTAAGTGTGTCTATGGTAAATAGATCAGCTACTTTCTGGTTTATCCCAAGGACACAGCACCAGCTTCTACCTCAGCACAGGCTAGTCTGAAGGTGATAACCAAGATGAAGAAGTGTTGTCTAATCTTCATATGAACTGTAGAACTTCAAGTTTAACTTGGGCTGTAAACAAAAGTAATTAAATCTGGTTTCTGTCAGAATTTGTCATGGAAGATTTCACAGATTCTCAGGCTTGGTCTTCTTTGGGTTACTGAGAAGAAAAATGCTGCATAATGAACCCTAGGGGTGAGTGGCTGACGATGAGAGAATTTTCATTTCTCGTGTGCGTTAATTTTCAAAAGTCCAGTGCCCTTAATGAAATTATAAGCATCTGGGAATTATTTCAAAGACCTATATTTAATTCATAATTACGAACTAGAAAACACTGCCTACTGCCTATATTTTAATAAACTCTTAATAAAATGTTTATAATAAGGTATCATTAAGCAGGAGTCACTTATATAACATAGATGTATTCACTACTGTAACAGTCAACATAGTAATATGGCAAGAGAGTGTGCTCATCACCTCCTTTAGTAACTAAATAAGCTAAGTAAAACTAGCTGAGTGGAGAGCTAACACAGTTCTTTTTATTTTTCATAGATACAATAGAACTTTGATAAATGGTTACTAAATACTCTGCCAAGTTATCTAAATATTTTGACTGTGGATATATTTTTAAACTGTAATTAGAAAGTTGGTATACAATAAAAAAAAAGATTGTTAAACCAATTAAACTAGAAAATAAGGCTTACTGCACAATTATTAGGAGGCTAACAGGAGATTTGTTCTATGAAGCCAGGCCTCTCCCCTACTTTCAAACACTGGTCACCATCACCCCTCCCTGCCATCACACACAGACTTTGACGACATTTAAAATATTTACAACATATGAAGGGATACAATTAGTTTGACAATCTATATTGACATGAATCGCTATAGGAAAAAATCTATGTTCTGAGAATAGAAAAGAGAGAGAGGAGGAAGAAAGGAAGGAAAAGAGGAAGAGAGAGAGGAAGGAAGAAGCCAGAGTGAAAAGAATTCAGGTACTGGAACCCTAATCCCCAAGATGATGGCATCAGGAGGAGGTGGGCCTTTGGGAGGTGATTAGGTCATGAGGCCAGAGCCTGCAAGGATGCGATTGGTGCCCTTAGCAAAGGGGCCTGAACACCTCCCTTCCCCTGCCCACCATCTGAGGACACAGTGAGAAGGTACCAGGATGTAGGCCCTCAGCAACTATCGCACTGAGGCTGTTGGCTTGCTGACCTGGGACCTCCAGCTCTCAGAACTACGAAAAAATGAGCATTCATCATAAGTCATCCACTTTATGCTATTTTTATATAGCAGCTCAAACAAACACAGAAGGAAAGAAGTAAGGAAATAAAATAAGAAAGAATGGGAGGCTAGAAGAAGGGAATAAAAAAGGTGGTTAGAGGGGAAAAAAAAAGACTGATTTAGAGATGGGAATATACCACTGTGGGAAGCAAAACAGTGGTGTCCTAAGGTTGTTCATATCCAGATAGGCAAATAAACTATATACATAGTATATTTGAGAGAGGTTATACTCAGAGATTAGGCAAACTAGAGGGGAAAAAAAATCCCAAAATAGCAGCCCATAGAATTGGGCAGGAAACTGTCTTTGCTATTAGTGATATTTAAAAACACACACAGAAAAATACAAACAAAGAAAAGAAAATTACATCTTTATAATTTGGGCCAATACAACAACTGTGCCCTGCGACACATAATCTGAGAATTGTAATTTAAAGTCACATGGGACTGCAGGTCTCTGTAGTGTATCACAGAAATACACCCACACACAAGTCTTCCTGGAAAACATACACCCTTAACCCAGGCCTTCAAGAATCACCACAGACACATTCCAACAAATACATGCTCGTAATATGAGATTGTGCATGCGTGCTAAGTCGCTTCAGTCATATCGGACTCTTTGCAACACCATGGACTTGTAGCCTGCCAGGCTCCTCTGTCTGTAGGATTCTCCAGGCAAGAATACTGGAGTGGGTTGCCATGCCCTTCCATGAAAGAACGTAAGTCACCACAAGTAGGAACTAGCAGAAAAAAACAAACAACAGAACCAGAGCTGCAGATTTCAGATGTTGAGATGATTAAATATGGAATACAAAATAAGCTTAATAAATTTAAAGAATATGAAGTTGCATGTGACAGGATTTTTTAGGAAAAACAGACTACTGAAAATTATTAGGCTGATTAGAAAAAGTAAAACTCCTAGAAATGAAAAATGAACCACTGAAATTTAACTGAACTGAACTATATACAGCTAGAGAGAAAATCATTAAACTTAAAGGTAATATGAATAAACTATACAGAATGCAGTGTGAAAAAAATAATGTGGCAAATTAAAGAGGAGTTGACAGACATAAAACATGGATATCTATGAAACCTCTAGAAAGGCACAGTCGAGAAAATGGGAGGGAGGAAACATTCAGAGAGACACTGGCAGTAAACATTCAAGAATAATGAAAGCAAACAATCTTCGCATTTGAGAAGCCCAATAAATTTCACGATAAGTAAAAGCAGAAAGATAGACTGTAAGAAAATTGTAGAGTAGCAAAGGCAAAGAGAACCTTAAATGCACCCAGAAAGAAAACAGATTAACTACAAAAGAATAATTAGACCCAGAGCGGCCTTTTCAATTTCAACAATAGAAGCCAAAAGATAGAATGACATCACAATTTGCTGAGAACAAATGTCAATCTATACTAATATACCTAGTAAAATTACCTTTCAAAATAATGGCATGTATACATATATCAAATCATTATATACTTGAAGCTAATATAATATTATATACAAATTATGTCTCAATTAAAACAAACAAACAAATCCACAGAAACGGAAGAGACTGGTGGTTGCCAGAGGCAGGTGGCTGGAGGGGGCTGGGTGACGGTGGTGAAAAGGGGCAAACTAGCAGGAATAAGGTGAGTGAGTCTTGGGGGTGTAATCAACATACAGCCTGGTAACTGCAGTTAACAATACTCTACAGCGCACCAGAAGCTGCAAAGACAATACATCTTAGTTTTCATCACAAGGAAAAAAAAATTGTAACTATGTGATGGGACAGATGTCAACTAGACTTACTGTGGTGATTATTTTGTGATAAATACATATATCAAATTATGTTATATTCCATAAACTGATACCATGTTATATGTCAATTATATCTCAATAAACTGGAAAAAAAAATAAGGGTAGAATAAAGAGATTTCCTGAGAGAAGGTTTTAAAAAAATTATCAGAAGATCATCACTTGGGGATATACTTTGTGAGTATAAGATTATGAGATTTAAGAAGGGGAGAAATTAAAGAGGGAATTACTGAGAAAAGAATAGCAAATATATAAGTAATTTGAAACAAACGTGTTTGATACATATTTTAGAAGTCTAACTTGGTGGATTAAAAAACACAAGGGTAGACGTTGTTTTAAGTACTCATGACAGGAGCAGAAAGAATGGTATTAAAGAAAATTTAAACTCTATTTTTGAGAAAGAGAATAAAGATACAGTCCAATCTAAGACTTTATTATTTTAAGTATATTTACTAAAATTTTAAGGATAACTACACAAAGAAAAGAAATACAGTGAATGTCTTCTAAACTAAAAATAAATCCAGTTTGTATTTGTATAAATACAAATGAAGAAAGGAGAAAAAAAACAGTATACAGTATGGCTAAAGTAAATCCAAATAAGTTAGTCATCACAGTAATATAAACTGAATTTCCAATTAAAAAGCCCATGTTATCCACCCAGAAAAAATAAACCAATAAAGTACACAAGATATACTTTAAAAAAGACATATCCAAAATATAAGGAAAAAAATAGGTTGAAAATGATAAACCAGTCTTCTAGTAATGAAAAGCTAGAAAATAAATGCCAATGTTCTCACTGAGAACAATTGAAGAAACTAGACAAAACATAATATAGATGCATCTTAAAGCACCTTAAAGACACTATCTGCCTTTTGTACTATATTTTCAGGTACAAAAGCAATGGTGGGTAAAAGTTCTGAAGCCTTAGTATAATGACAGCAGTGGGATCAAAGACCAAAGTCATTACATTTTTCAGAAACTGTCACATTCTTCAGTTTCATATACTCACATTAAAATAAAATTCACTTAAGAATATACTTGCTGAAGAATAGAACTCATAATTTTGTTAATTTGATCTTTGAGCACACATCTTTTTAACATTCAGTGCGAAGGGAAGCAAGCATAAAGCACTTCTGCTAATGAAGTACTATGGCTGTCTTGAGAAAAAACATCCAGGTGGTGATTTGTGTTGCAAGGTAAATTAGCCACTTTTTTCATGAACCATCATTTTTACTTCAAAGAACAACTGATAAGACAAACTATGGTTATTTAGACCTTGGTATATGGCAGACATCTTTTTGGAAAATGAATATAGTGAGCCTGTTGCTTTAAGGGAAACAACTGATAGTATTTGCTGCCAAAACAATATACTGAATAGACTGAATACAGAAGCATCTAAGAGAAACTGGCTGTCTTCTAAATAAGATGTTAAAAAGACTAGAAACAAATGTAAAAATACTATATTCCTCATTACATTTTGAAGTTATTTTTCATAAAAGTGAGTTTTTATTATTTTTAAATATATGAATAACTACTTAAAAGTTTCTTGAGTTTTACTTTCTAATATGGTAAGTATAGATAAATATATCCAAAATATGAACAAAACTTCTTTGGATTCTCAANCTTCTAAATAAGATGTTAAAGAGACTAGAAACAAATGTAAAAATACTATATTCCTCATTACATTTTGAAGTTATTTTTCATAAAAGTGAGTTTTTATTATTTTTAAATATATGAATAACTACTTAAAAGTTTCTTGAGTTTTACTTTCTAATATGGTAAGTATAGATAAATATATCCAAAATATGAACAAAACTTCTTTGGATTCTCAATAATCTTCAACAATGTAAAGGGGTCCTGAGACCAAAACATTTGAGCACTGTTGCTTATAGTAATAAAAATGAATGAACTAGGACCATTCATTAGATTCAATAACGTAGATGAAGCTGACAATCATGATAAGGAGTCAAAGAAGCAAGACACAGAAAAACTCATATATGATCTCATTTAATTGAAGATCAAAAGTGGGCAAAATCAAACTCTATCATGTTAGATACATAAAAAGATCGTAACATGACAAAGCAGTGACTGACATAAAGGTCATGATTGTGATTATCTTTTCCAGGAGAAGGATTATGACTGGAGATATATGAAGGGGCTTCTTGGGGCATAGTAAAGGTAATGCTTAATTTCTTGATCTATATTATATAGTAAACTTCTATTATTTTTTATTTCATATTTACATTTTATCAGCAGTAAATTTCCAAACTAAAATATATATATTTTTAAAAAATCAAGGAAAGCTTCATCAGACATATCCAAAATATAAGGAAAAAAATAGGTTGAAAATGATAAACCAGTCTTCTAGTAATGAAAAGCTAGAAAATAAATGCCAATGTTCTCACTGAGAACAATTGAAGAAACTAGACAAAACATAATATAGATGCATCTTAAAGCACCTTAAAGACACTATCTGCCTTTTGTACTATATTTTCAGGTACAAAAGCAATGGTGGGTAAAAGTTCTGAAGCCTTAGTATAATGACAGCAGTGGGATCAAAGACCAAAGTCATTACATTTTTCAGAAACTGTCACATTCTTCAGTTTCATATACTCACATTAAAATAAAATTCACTTAAGAATATACTTGCTGAAGAATAGAACTCATAATTTTGTTAATTTGATCTTTGAGCACACATCTTTTTAACATTCAGTGCGAAGGGAAGCAAGCATAAAGCACTTCTGCTAATGAAGTACTATGGCTGTCTTGAGAAAAAACATCCAGGTGGTGATTTGTGTTGCAAGGTAAATTAGCCACTTTTTTCATGAACCATCATTTTTACTTCAAAGAACAACTGATAAGACAAACTATGGTTATTTAGACCTTGGTATATGGCAGACATCTTTTTGGAAAATGAATATAGTGAGCCTGTCGCTTTAAGGGAAACAACTGATAGTATTTGCTGCCAAAACAATATACTGAATAGACTGAATACAGAAGCATCTAAGAGAAACTGGCTGTCTTCTAAATAAGATGTTAAAGAGACTAGAAACAAATGTAAAAATACTATATTCCTCATTACATTTTGAAGTTATTTTTCATAAAAGTGAGTTTTTATTATTTTTAAATATATGAATAACTACTTAAAAGTTTCTTGAGTTTTACTTTCTAATATGGTAAGTATAGATAAATATATCCAAAATATGAACAAAACTTCTTTGGATTCTCAATAATCTTCAACAATGTAAAGGGGTCCTGAGACCAAAACATTTGAGCACTGTTGCTTATAGTAATAAAAATGAATGAACTAGGACCATTCATTAGATTCAATAACGTAGATGAAGCTGACAATCATGATAAGGAGTCAAAGAAGCAAGACACAGAAAAACTCATATATGATCTCATTTAATTGAAGATCAAAAGTGGGCAAAATCAAACTCTATCATGTTAGATACATAAAAAGATCGTAACATGACAAAGCAGTGACTGACATAAAGGTCATGATTGTGATTATCTTTTCCAGGAGAAGGATTATGACTGGAGATATATGAAGGGGCTTCTTGGGGCATAGTAAAGGTAATGCTTAATTTCTTGATCTATATTATATAGTAAACTTCTATTATTTTTTATTTCATATTTACATTTTATCAGCAGTAAATTTCCAAACTAAAATATATATATTTTTAAAAAATCAAGGAAAGCTTCATCATTACCAGAGGCAAAAATAGATAGTAAAAAACACAAAAAGGGAAAAGTCATATGTTAACAAAAATAAAGGTAGTATATTATTTTGACAACTAAAATAGATTTTTAACACAAACACATTTCTAGAGGTCTAGGGATAGTATTTAATCAAAGATTTAATTTTCTAAGATGATTTAAGTGATCTAAATATATTCCTATAGAGACAATAACAAGGCTTAGAAATATATAAAATAAAACTGGAATTACAGGTAGAAATTAATAAGTCTATCATAGGAATGTGTAATTTAACACACCATTTGACCAAACAAGTGGACAAAAAATTAGTAATGATAGAGATTTAAAACACATACTTAATATGTTTGATCACGCATATATTACAACCCTGTACCCCAAGTTGGAGAATACACATTATTTTCAAACAAAGATCATTTATGAATATTGGCATTGTTTTAGTCCATAAAACAAGTTCAATGCATGTTAAAAATTATATAATAACTGGTACATTTTTGGACTCCAATGAAATTTGGATAATAATCTTTAAAAATCTGTCAAATATAAGGCATGTCAAAGTCATGCCTTGACTTTGCATTACTGACCTCATGTTTGCCTTACTTATTCTTCTGGATGTTTTACATTTCTTTTCACCATAGTAAGATAATCAAGAGTTGACTATATAAGAAATATGAAAAGAATTAGAGTTATTTGGAACTAAAAAGGCTATAACGTAACTGTCTTCCAGAATATAAAGGAGCATGTTCAATCTTACACTGTAGGAAGGGATAATCTGACAGAGTAGAGGCAAAATATACCATAAGAATGATTAAATTTTGGAACTGGCTACTGCAGACACCACAGAACTTCCATCTGTAATAGTAAAATCCAGAGGTACTGCATTTCCTGAAAGAACTTATTCCTAAAGGTAGAATCTGAGGTTATAATTA
The DNA here is from genome assembly GCA_006410675.1 of Oreotragus oreotragus. Classification (NCBI taxonomy): domain Eukaryota; kingdom Metazoa; phylum Chordata; class Mammalia; order Artiodactyla; family Bovidae; genus Oreotragus; species Oreotragus oreotragus. The sequence continues at coordinate 326,881 of SJYX01009652.1, read as the reverse complement.
GTTCCATGAACTATACTCAAATTACATACTTTATCACTCCAGCTGATCTACAGTTCTGGAAACTAGCAAGTAATTGCCAGCTAATTCATAACATTATACTATTATATTATTCTCTTAATGTCTAAGTAACTACAATTTATATATGTGGCTTAAACTAGAACCATATTAGTATCCGTTTCCTTTTAACAATACTACTCTGAAATATATTATTTTTTTAAAATGCTTGTCTATTATATGAAAATTATTTATGAGTTTAAAGGAAATATATAAATTGCCACAGTTGGAAAAATGGCTCATGCAACGACAGATTAGAAAAATAAATAACAAAGTCGTAATCATTATTAACATTTATTAAGCTTCATAGGGCATGTGGCATTAGAATCTCTGAGATCTCCATCTTTTACATTCTTATATATTTTTGAAATAATTAACAGAGGAATCTTTAAAAAAATTTAAGAGAACAGTAGGCTTTATTCCATGGAAAACAGTGAATTTTGCAGAAAAATTTTAAAGTATCTCGTAAGGAATCAAAACAACCAGTCAGTCATAAGATTCCCATGGACTTGGCTTGTTTTCCAACCCATTCTAGGTCCGTACCTTGTGACGTAGATATTTTACATTTATTTTATGCTGCATCAGCCTTTAGTGTATACTTAAGTCTCAAAGAGAATTAGTTTTTATAGTTTGGAATTTTTATTAAATATCAATTTCAGGAGGCACACAGCTAGAGTCTACAGTATAATGGAAACTTTCAGTAGGACAATACTGAGTAGGTCACTGTAAATCTGAGAGTTTCTCTCACGTGGATTTGTATAATCTGAGGGATCCGTCTAAGTGACTTAAGGAGGCCAGGGAAAATCAAATGGACTGTGCCTTTTACATTCAGAAGAGACCATGGCCTATTCTCAGTTGAGCAGCAACCGGGCTAATCCATAAGCTATGACTTTCTGGGAGAAAGAAAAGAACGAAAGCGTAGCACGAGAAGAGTACATCTGGAAGATCATTTGCAAGAATTCCCAACGTTTTCAGGAAAAGACTAGTTTGAAGATCATAATCCTCTTTGAGAAACAACATGATACAGTGATATACTGAACATATCAAGTGCCATCTTATTCAAGACTTTTGTAGAGACCAAAGGCAGTAGGCAAGCATCAAAAGTTTTAGAAAAAAAATGGGGAGAAATATGGAGAACTAGCAAAAGTTTATCCATTAATATCTTTGGTATCAGAATTAAGAAAAGACTGTACATCAGATGGAGAGATCTAGCTCTTAAAATACCTGTGTCCTGCAGGAGCATAGCCTGAGAATCTGCTCCATAAATTGTACTTAACTCTTCAAATACCACTGAAAAATATAAAAGGTCAATTACTCTACCAGAGTTTTAGGTTCTTATTTACTCACCTTCACCTTATCTTAATCTAAAGCTAAAGAGAAAGAATTGCTCTGTAAATTTAGTTTTTTTATAAATCCAGGAAGGAAATAAAAACTGGGGGCTTGGTTTCACATTATTATACTCAATAAATTCCTAAACAGTCTCAATAGTAGGTCTGGCTTTATAAAAGAAATAGCATTGTCAAGTATAACAAGGTGAGGGCTATTTACATAAAGAACATTTAAAGGGTTGTACATACACTATTAGTAGGAGAATGGTATCCATAAAGTTGAAGACGCTGACATAGAGCACAAAGGGCCAAATGAAGTGTCACATTTCAGAATGAACCCAAGTATAGCAAAAGAAAAAAAAGAAAAAGACGACAAAATAATCAATTAGGAAGGGCAAATCATTATGCTACATTCTCTATAGAGCACGCACACAGTACAAGTGGGATAAATGTTAAAGATGAGTAGCAAAGTTTTTTAAATCTTGTATAATTAAACATTAACTGAACCTGTGCTCATTTCAACCACTTTCATTATAACTTTTGATGGAACTATTGCTTTGAATTGAACATGGTACTCCGAAGTATGCAGTTTTCCTGAGACATGCTTCAGCAATTCCATGTGCGATGAGGGGGCAGACCTTGATGCAGCAGCATGGCGGTGGGGCATGAGACCTATGCTGGAATCCTGTTCAGCGCCTGTTAGTGCCGTGGACCCAGGCAACTTAATGAACCTCTCTGAGATGGTTTTCTCTTCTGTGCAAAGGTGTGAAGACTTACCTGAGAGAAATGTAATGAGGACTAAATGAGAGTAACATGTATAATGGAGATAGTACAGACCTTAGCACATAGTAAGTGTCCCAAGAAATATTATGCTCATTTCTCTCTTCTGAAGCAGTTCATTTTGATATGTAAATATTCTAAAATTTAGTCTTGCCTAATTTTTGATTTGGGGATGTACTATTCAGTTTAAAATATTCTACTAATTAAAAGAGAATTTCATGTTTCACAATTAGCTAATCTTTTTGAGTATTTATTATATTTCAAACCCTGTTTAGTGGCTACACGGTTTAACTCATTTAACCCCCATAATCATCATATGTGCTCAATACTCCTATTCTAGTACAAATGAAGAAACTGAGGCACAGAAAAATTTAAGGACTTGGTTCAAGGTCACAGAGGTAATGAATGGCAGAGCTAAAAGTGAAAACTTGAAAAATCTGACTTCTACAATGTCTAACATAATCTATATATTTTCACCATAAGCTAAATTTCAGTTGCTTCAAAACTCAAAAATCTCACCAGTTCAGATAAGCATTGTTTAAATTGTGACAGCTATTAACAATGCTACCACTAATTATTACTATTATTGTAAAACACAGTAAAAAAATATTTGAAGAGAGCTGTATTGTCCTAGAGTGTTGCTTAGTTCAGAAGCTGTACTAAAGATTATTTCTGGATTGTTTTAAGAAATAGTTTGGATAGCTAAATTCTGTAAGTGAGATTCCAGAAGCACTAATTGAACTGTAAGATAAACACCTCTGGGATACCTATGGATATCAGTGTCTTTAGCAACATTCGTTTCCATATAAGTAAGTGATAGAATACTTAAAAGTTATTTTTATCTGTTCTTTAAAACAAGTCTCCTTCCCCATATATTTGCTAGATAATGTTTCACTGATCTACGTATGTTCATATAAAATAACACAATTTAGGGTATACTGATATAATTTAGATTTCATAATTCAGATAGACTTTTCCTAAATAATCCAAGTTAATAAAGTTTTGTATTACTGTATTACTGTTATGAACTTATTTGCATTATATCATCGGTATTAAATTTACTTCACCTGGGATGCAATGAAGCTTTTGTGCTGACATGGTAGCTTTTCCCAATGTGGGTTGACTGCTACTATTATTCCCTTTCCTCTCTCCCTTTGTTACTCACTTAGGTATTTTAGTAAAGGTTACTGATTAGAATAGGATTGTTACTTTACTGGAAGATCCATAAGTCTTTTTTGGAATTAGTATAAATAAACAAATAATTAAATCTGTATCCATTGAAACACTATCTACTTTATCACTGAGGTATACCAAAATATTCATTAACATAATTCAGCCTCCTAAATGATATTTTATGAACAAATTGCCTATCCTGTCAATCACTGGCAAGCTTCAAAGTTAAAATAATTGTTTACTCTTTTAGTATATTATCAGTAGAGAGCATCTTCTACAAGTGTCTTCTATAATTTAGTCTATCGGGGAGGTTAAAAAAATATTGATAAATATACCATAGTTAAATATTCTGAGAAATAATAAACATTCATAATCCTGATAATCTGCTTTTATTAATATATATACATACTTTGTAAATCTACTGGGATGAAAATGACACTCATCTGCTACATATAACCCATGTTTAAAAAAACCTAATATATATGCTTGTAATAGTGAGAAAAATAAAAAGTGTTGCAACTCTTTGAAGTTAATTATTTGAATTCCAGATAAACCAATTAAACTATTTCACAGGGCCACTAATTTGCAAATGAAACAATTATCATTTACATACTAACAAAATTCACCATGTTTCTGCTAAGTACCAGAGGAAGAAATATGATACAGTGGGTAAAAGTATAGGTTTTGGAGCTGGCCAGTCATGGGTTCAAATCTTGGCTTTGCCATTGAATAGTTATGGAATTTTGGACAAGATACTATCCTTTCCAAGTGTCAGTTTTCTCATCTATAACTATAGATAATAACAGAACTGTTTGGTAGATTAAAAGGGGGCAATGCATGCAAAGCGTCTAATATAATGCCTCATACTAAAGTCTTAGTACCTGTCTGTTATTTTTATTAAGTGAACCTAGGATGTTGTCAGGCTAAAATATTTACTTGGGACAAGCAAAAAGAAAACTAGAAGGAAAATGGAGGGAAATGTTGCTTAACTCTACCTTCAAAGTAAAATGAAATATTACTCTTCCCAGAAGAAGAATCTATAATACATATTATTATGAATGCAAAGAAACATATTATTTCCTTGTTTTTGCTTCAACATTCATATTATTATAGTACCACTAAATTTACTCACATGTATAATTAAATCTTTGCAATTCACCTTTAAATTTTTACATGCATAATGATCTGTATTAACCTATTATATGATATACCCTTCAAATCTCATGGATAACAACAATATGGATGAAAATGATTTAATGAATATGGTTATGGATACAGATGTTTAATATCAATACTTGATATAAATATTGATATCAAAGCATATAAATACTGAAGTTTTTCTACATAAGAACTTTAGAAAGTTTTCAAGAAACAGATAGATCCAAAGTTACGGGCTTTAATTACTATTTCTCAACATGAATAAAATAATTCTTACCTAGAAAACCCAGCTGAAACCATTATAAATTATTCTTACCAGCATTGCACGCTTTTCTTCATCTCCTTTAGTTTCTCTCTTTTCATTTTTTTTCCTAAATATTTCTTGAAGCTGAAAAGAAAACCAATCAAAAATCAAACACCTGATAAGAGTTTCTGGGAACCTATCTAACATCCCATGCTAGATATATTCTAAGAACAAAGAAAATAATTAGCTGCATATACACTAAGAACATTAAAACTAGTATGAATACATTTTCTGATACCAGTTTTTTTCCTAAGAAAAAGTTTTAGGTCCATCATATAGTTTTACTTTATGATAGTATCTCCTATAATTTAACTTTATTGCTAAGACACAAAGACATGGAGCCTGTGACATATACATAAAAAGAGATGAAGCCTACTGAGGAATAAAGGACACGGGACCAGAAGTCAGGGGTCTAGGCTTGAGCCCATCTTCTGTCATAAACCAATTTCATGGATAGGGGACAGGTCCTCACTGGGCTCCAATTTGCTCATACATGAAATGAAGATGGACTGAATGACCTCTAAGGTCTCTTTCAGGTAATGGTAGGAACACGGGCTCTGCATGTCTAACCTTTTGAGCAAGTTACTCTAATCATTTAAGGCTTGTTTTCCGTATGGGGAATATGAATAATTTCTTACCTTAGAGCGATATTTTTTTTCCTCTAGCTTTACTGAGATATAATTGATAGGTCTTATAAAAATAATGTGCAGAGTAGACATTACAAGTAATTACTTAGCACAAGCACATTGCCTGTCACACAGTAAATTCTCAAGAAATGTTAGCAACTATTACACATGGGCTTCCCAGGTAGCTCAGTGGTAAAGAACCTGCCTGCCAATGCAGGAGACCCAGGAGACATGGGTTCAATCCCTGGGTTGGGAAGATCCCCTGCAGGAGGATGTGGCAACCCATTCCAGTATTCCTGCCTGGGAAATTTCATGAACAGAGGAGCCTGGTAGGCTATAGTCCATGGGGTCACAAGAGTCAGACACAGCAACTGAGCACACACACCCTATTTTACATGGCATTATTTCCTGTTAAAATCCTCTTTTACACATGGAAGCTTAATTCTATCTTAATTCTATCTTTATCTCAGTTTTCTGGTGAGGTCCCTGTTCTTGTCTGTAATTTGAACAGCTATCTCAGTTCTTTTACTTCACTTAGTATGGCTACAGCTGAAATCCAAAATGTATTCCCTCCCAAGATATATAATAACAATTTAAAACTACAGTAAAAACTGTGAATTATTTTATTAACATATATTCCATACTTTATCTTAGTGAAAAGAGTTTTTCTCTTTAGCAAGCATTACTAATATTTGCCTTATAAACAGGCAGGAGGATCATAGATTTTACAAATCTATTTTACAAATCTATAAGTAACTCTGCCCAACTCCACCTCTGCTTTTAAGAACTCTTAGCTGTTTATGTGCGTGCATGCTAAGTCACTTCAGTCTTGTGTGACTCTGTGCAATGCTATGGACTGCAACCTGCCAGACTCCTCTATCTATGGGATTCTCCAGGCAAGAATACTGGAGTGGGTTGCCATTTCCTCCTCCAGGGGATCTCCCCAACCCAGAGACTGAATTCTAGTCTCTTACATCTCCTGCATTGGCAGGCGGGTTCTTTACCACTAGCACCACCTTGGAAGCCCTTAGCCATTTACAAACAACAACNCTATCTATGGGATTCTCCAGGCAAGAATACTGGAGTGGGTTGCCATTTCCTCCTCCAGGGGATCTCCCCAACCCAGAGACTGAATTCTAGTCTCTTACATCTCCTGCATTGGCAGGCGGGTTCTTTACCACTAGCACCACCTTGGAAGCCCTTAGCCATTTACAAACAACAACAAACAATAAAACATTAGTACAGCCACTGCAGAGTAGACCACTGCTTTAAAGGAAGAGCAACTTCTGTAAGAGTGTAGAGTAGAAACAAATTGAAATTCTACAAGAAAGTTTTACCTCCCACCTCCACAAACAGACATGAGTCTCAAAGACATCTACACAGGCAGCTTCCAATGCACTGAGTTCCAAAATGTAACCTTTAAGACAGTGGGGTGGAACTTGGCCATGTTGCCATAGAAAGTCTGTTGAAGGCTGTTTCGATTACAAGGCCCATTCTGAAAGTCCTAAAGTACAGCTGTACACTATCATGACAGAGTCTAGTGAACTAAGTCTGCCCATCTTAGGATGTTAGCAACATGTCTCTCTCCATTGCAATGAAACTCCCCACCTCCGCACCATCGCGAGCAGCACTACAGTGAGGGACCCTTTGTGGGTCCAGCTCCCCAGACTTGCTCAGGGGGTGTATTCGGCCAAGGGCTACATGGAAGCCTTTTGACAGATCCCAGTAATTAGTTCCCTGCTTCCTTTTAAGCAGCTGCTAATTTGTTCTGGTGAGGATTTCCCTCTCGCTTCTTTCCTACCATGGAAAAGAATGATTTAATAATTTCTCTTCTGTGCTCCAGCCTCTGAAGAAAATACTAAGCTATCTAAGAGGTTTCCCAAAGGATTTTTATTGGCTTGTTACAAAGGAAAAACAGAAAATGAAATAGCTATTTATGTTATTTTCCCCTTCTCTTTTTGCTAAGAGAGTAGAGGCAAATACTGAGTTGCACAAAAAGGCTAAAGGTAGACCTTGTTACTGGGAGGAGTAAACTAATGTTAATCTGTGTTTTGGAGAAAATCAGAAAAGGCATTTTGCCACAGACATAGATATAGGATACATGGGTATAAAGAGAAAAATTCAGGAAGGAGAGGGTGGTTAAGATGAGTGAGTAGCTGATGATGCTGCCAGACCAGCACCAACACAGGACCAGTCAGGTGAGAAAGCCTGAAAGACAAATACCAAGAACACATTTATCAGCCCTTGGTCAAAGACAAGGGAACGCAATAGGAGAATGGGCTAAGACTGGAATACAAGGCAGCAACGAGTGGAAGAGAAAAAAAATATTGTAAATCCTTTAAAGAGAAGGAAGGGAAGTTTCTACAGGCAGTCAAAGAGCTGCCTATGGCTGGGTGGCTGATATGAGAGGGTCTGGGCGTGTGTAAGCCCAGGATTGCCTGTCTCTCACTTCGTGGAAAATGTACATTTCAAACCTCCAGAATATGTGTAAACAATTATAATCATCTTCCTGTGTGTGTGTGCTCAGTCACTCAGTCATGGCTGACTCTCTTGAGATCCCACAGACTATAACCCACTAGGTTCCTCTGTCCATGAGATTTTTCAGGCAAGAATACCACAGTGAGTTGCCATTTCCTTCTCCAGGGGATCTTCCCACCCAGGGATCAAACCTGTGTCCCCTGCAATGGCAGGTGGATTCTTTATCACTGAGCCACCTCAGAAGCCCTATGATCATCTTTATACACTGAATAAATTTACATTTTATAGTATAAAAATAATTCAAAATAAAGTACATGAGTATAATATACTTCATTAAAGTAAAAGCATAACACTTATACTCTTTTTTTCAACAATGTGCTGTGCTTAGTCACTCAGTCGTGTCCGAGTCTTTTTGACCCCATGAACTGTAGCCTGCCAGGGTCCTCTGTCCATGAGGATTCTCTAGGCAAGAATACTGGAGTGGGTTGCCATGCCCTCCTCCAGAGGATCTTCCCAACCCAGGGATCAGACCCAAGTCTCTGGCATTGCAGGTGGATTCTTTACTGTTTGAACCACCAGGGAAGCCCTTTTTCTACAACGGTATTCTAAATAATGCAAAACCATAAAAAATATAAGTAAGTAANGATTCTCTAGGCAAGAATACTGGAGTGGGTTGCCATGCCCTCCTCCAGAGGATCTTCCCAACCCAGGGATCAGACCCAAGTCTCTGGCATTGCAGGTGGATTCTTTACTGTTTGAACCACCAGGGAAGCCCTTTTTCTACAACGGTATTCTAAATAATGCAAAACCATAAAAAATATAAGTAAGTAACAGATGTATTGATAAAATGTAACCAATAATATACATACCACCAAAAACTCCTTTTTATCCACCATCTCATTGCCATCTGTGTCAAACATGTTGAAAGCTATTCTAAAACCTGCATGTGGCTCTGCCAGACAAAAACAGGAAAGTATTTGTGAAATGGAAAAATCTTTTCGAAGTTCAAAATCCACATTAGTTGTAAACAATTCATATTCTGTGCAGAAATACTTTAACCAAGAAATTAAAAGCAACATGTTACTATTAGTTAAATATAATAAAAGCTATAGGTAAGTATATATACTTCTGCTTTATATATTAGCACACTTAGTAACACAGCTGATAATACACTTGAAATTTACTTGTGTGATACTTGCTGCATATCATTGACAGTAAAATTTGATTACCTTCCTTCCAAAAATAAATATTTCTTTCTTTTCCAAAGTCTCTGTTTGTTTGAAAGGAAAATATCATCTCAGTACATGTGAAATATTTTTAATATGTTAGCTAGTTAGAGCAGCAGCGAAAAAAAAAAAACCACAATGGACCAGCCTAAAATCCTGGAGAAATTATAACAGAATGACCCACACGAAAAAAAGTCAGGCATGAGAGATTACATACTTGGGGTTGAACTTCTAGAGGCTTCAAATATAGAAATATAAAATAAAAAGGACTTGAATAATTAATTCCTTATTTCCCCCAAGTACAAGGAAAAACTGCTTTTCTGAGAAAGACTTTCATACACTATGAACTGCTGTAATTGTATGAAACTTATAATAAGATTCAATACCTCTTCTTCCACTTCTAAAGCAAAAAAGAAGAATGCTTGGACAGAAGAAAACTTGAACGCGTCCTTCAAAGCGGATCTCAGTGCGCATGCCTTTTTCAAAACATTTGACCTCTTTTGAGATGACTGGCAAAAAGTTTAAAAAGGGACCTCCCACAGGTACACTTGCCACTATGTGTTTTGAAATTGTGAACCCAGCAAAGCGAAGCACATAGACTTGCTTTCTTAACCAGTAATAGCTCTCTGAAAATAATGGAAATGAAAGCCTTTTATGCAAGTTCATTTTTTGCATGTATTTTAGGAATCTAAACTTTCATTCTCACTCGAGGAAGAAATAAAAAGTTATACCATCTCCAATGACCAAGTTTTAAGCTTTAAAAATATTTTGAAGATACACACAGAAAGAAGTCCTCACAAGCATTGTTTGGAAGGGAAAATAAAGTAATAAAAAGTAAAGGTGGAGGGGGGGAACTACAGACAGCTAACATGGATTATCTAGCTCACTTCCTGTGTGCTTAAGTCGTTCAGTTTTGTTCGACTCTTTTCGACCCCATTGACTATAACCCGCCAGGCTCCTCTGCCCATGGGGATTCTCCAGGCAAGAATATGGGAGTGGGTTGCCATGCCCTCCCACAGGGCATCTTCCCAACCCAGGCATTGAACCCAGGTCTCTCACACTGCAGGCAGGTTCTTTACCATCTGTCCCACCAGGAAAGCCCAAGAATACTGGATTGGGTAGCCTATCCCTTTTCCAGAGGATCTTCCCGACCCGGGAATTGAACGGGGGTCTCCTGCATTGCAAGCCAATTCTTTACCCACTGAGCTACCAGGGAAGACCCAAACGACACCCATAATTACAGAAAAGTTAGGATTTTTGAGTGCTGTGACTTCATTTGAAATTCAGAACTCATCTTAGAAAAAGAGTTTAAATTGAAAAATTACAATTAAATAACACCCATAATGTTTTTTGGGTTTTTGTGTACGTGTGTGTATGAAGAGTCACAGCACTCAAATATCCTAACTTTTCTGTAGCAAGCAAAAATCACTATATGGGATTTTTCTTCTAACATGCTAAAATCAATCCTCTCCAAATTCAACATGTGGTTTTCCTCACCAGTTTTGTTTTACTTGTACCTACCACTATGCTGGTTCAGAGACATATAACTTCTAATTTTGCATCCAAAGTTGTTCTAGCTAACAAGATAACTCTGGAACAAGTCTCTGAGACACTCCTTGGCACCCACTCTTCTAATTTCCATGGTGGCATTCATCCTTGACCAGACTCAAAATCCATGGCTTTCCAGTCTGGAACGTCCTCAGGCAGTACTATTACTAACCGCACAATACTTACTTTTCTTCAGTCATTTTAAATGATTTTGAGCCAGGAGAAAAAAAGCAAGGCAAAAAAGAAAAAGGCAGTAACTTTTGAAACACACATGTGCACACACATACACATTTCCCAAACTTCCTGTGACAGAACTCCAACATAACATTATCCATCACTAAATTCAGAATAAAACAGTGGCTGTGTTATCTTCTAAGCATAGAAGTAAAGGAATTTTAAGACTGCTTTCTAATGATGCAGTTTTATTGATGTTCTTTTTTTCCACACATCTCCATAAATATCCACAATTGGAAATTCCAATAGTCACTTTCTTGCATTCATTTGCCAGTTTTTTTTTGAGAGGCTACCATGCGCCTGACACTGTTCTTAATACAGAAATGAACAAAATAGATAAAATCTTTGCTACTGTGGACCCACACAGACAAAAACATGTAAAACAATAAACAAATACTTTCAAATAGCTTCCGTGCTATGAAGAAAATACAACACTGGACGGGAGAAAAAGGGAGAGGTTGAAGAGGGAGCTATATTAAGGAGAGTGGTTAAGTAGGGCTTCCCTAACCTTTCATGTTTCAAAGAAAACCTGAATTATTTTTATTATCCGGAGAATCTTGAGGAAAAGCACTGATAGTAGAAGGAACAGAAAGTACAAATGAGACTTCAGAGATTTAAAATGTCAGATAGATGGCTGGAGCACAGTGAACTACAGGGTGTAAGTTCCCCCATTAAATGCAATGAAATTTAACTAAACACTTCAGTAAACCCTTCATATATTTCAAAAGAATTGCTGCATATGAAAAGAAGAGAATAATGAAGCTGTTGGAGGATGTATGATGGGTCTCCTGATAGACTCAATAGTTAAAAGACTCATTCTTTCACACTAATCTTGCAGAAAATGTGATTTGAATGAGTGTAGCAGAAAATTTACAAATTATTACCTGTCCTTACCTTTAGGCTCCCACATAGATTAAACCACAAGGATTGATGTAGGATATTAAATTCTTAATTTATGAGCATTTTATTACTATACCATAAGCCGTAATCATATTTATGGTTTTGACACTTGATAGTATTATGCTTAGCATTTTCCACTGGCATTTAGACATGAATTTTGCAAGACAGCATGGATAGAACTAAACTGATTTTCAAAGTAAGAGAATCTAAAAAAAGATTTATTTCCCAAGGTTATGCTTGAGAAAGAAAACTGCATCCAGAAATAGATTTAAGGAGTACACTTACTTGTTAAAATACATAAAAGAAAAAGATACTCTGTGTAAGAAATCACACCTAGAAGAAAAATAGTATTAGTTATGCTATATATAAAATATTTCTCTTCCATGTTTATCAAATAAAATATTATTCTTATAATAGCAGTAATAGTTATAAAAAATTCAGACTTTAAAGAAGAAGCTAAATATTATTTTAAATGAGATCAAACTATTACCATAAGATCAGAGCAAAAGAAGCAAGAAATAAATTTTACTTTGTTTCATATGCCCTCTTAGAAACAAAATTCACATTAATGCTTCCAGATATATTGACACAAAAGCAAAATTATTAATAATATTTACATATAGCTGTAAATTTTAAACATGTTGCTAGAGCTTTCAATATATGAATCTAATTAAAGATTAGAAGGTTGAAAATGGTTAATTCTGTGAAGTGTTTAATGACTTCTTAGACATCCTTGAATAAAACATTTATATATTCTTGCTTAGAGATCTGACTGCTGTATTGCATTCAAAAAATACAACTCTATAGTTATTACTTTTCTGCCTTTAAGTTATCATTCATTATTCTTGACACATTTCATGCTTCTATTAAGTCTAAGAAATTTTAATTTTAATTAAATGGCTTACACTTTCTGCATATTGCATCCTGAGTTCTGTAATCTCATAATTATAAACTTTAAAAGGAGTTTATTTAAAGTAAATAAAAACATACATTCTGTTACTCAAATTCTTGCTTTTGAATGATAACACCCAAAACTAGAATTAATGGCTTAATTGATTTTCCAAGCAGATCCTGAGAAAATTAAGATCAGGAATAAGCCAATGATACTTATCCAGATACAAGACAGTCCTCATGTTTGGTAAAACAGTATAAAAATTCTTAAATGATCAGATCGTGAACCTTAAAACTCCACTTTACCTGATGTTCTTTGAGGCTATCCTCTTTGTTACAGAACAAAGAGAAGAGGAGGCACTGTCAGGCGGTCTGTCAGGAGAGGTGAAGGGACCGAGCTAGAAGGCCTGAAAGCATTCCCGTCTTTTGTTTATACTAGAATATTGTGACCTATAGACATAGTTCTGGTTGATTGCCATGAATGTTATGGGAGAAAGATTCTGGAATGGTCAATGTGTATAAAGATACAATACCTAGATTCCATAGGGATCCCTCCAAAAAAAAAAAAAAAAAAGAACTGGAAATGGGCTCTGTATCTCCACAATCCAGTCTCACTGACTGTTACTCTAACTGATGTGGTGGAATACACGAGAGATGCCGGTTAGTGAAAAGAAGTTCAATATCTGCTGTACATCTTTTACTTGGTAATCAGTTCAAGAGTCCCCTCAGTGAAGGATTACTTAACAGTAGGTGTCTTGATCATGAGGACTGCAGTAGACACTTGTTGGAAGTACAGAGCTTTTGAGGTGTTTTGAGGAGTTTTTGGTTTTTGAGGTGGTGTCATCCACAGCAGAGAAAAACAAAGTGAGAAGCTCATGATAAAATTTAATAAAAATGGTCAAGGAGAAGAGAAAATACTACTAAACATGAACTTTAGATTCATGCTTTTAATTACAAAAATGGAGAATCATTAAGATTAATCTTTCAATTTGTTTTAAGGTCACCCAGAGTCAAAAATAAAATAACGGTAAACGCTAAGCATATAGTAAACTTGTGATCTTTAGAAAAAGAGGATAAGAAAGATGCCAACTAGGTTTCCTTTGAAAGTTCAATTTAAAAAATTCTAAGGGAAGTTCCTTTAAAAGCACCACACTGTTTAGTTCCTATATCCTGATACATTACAGCTGGCTATTATAACTAAGTCTGTGTAATTCATGTTTCCATAAATGTTACATACCAATTAAATTTTTGTAAAACTCTAACATTTTCTTGCTGGGTTGTATTTTAAACTGATAGAATTCTTTGTAAGTTAGTCTTCAACAGCTCTAAAAACTTAGCTTTAAGATTCCTCTTCCACCTAATCTCTTTATTAAAAAATAAGACTGTAACTCTCTACTTTACCTAACCCAATGGTTCTAAAACTTGGGTACATGGGTTACCTTGATAATCCTATCACTATGACATAGATCTGCACTGTTCTACAGGGTAGCCGCTGACCATACAGGGCTACTTAAATTTAGAAATAATTAAGAGTAAGTCAAATTTTAAATTCAATTTCTCAGATACAGTAGCCCCATTTCAGGTTCTTCATAGCCACAACTGACTCAAGGCTATGGACTCTAAGGATATGGACATTCCGGCCACTGTAGACAGTTCTACTGGATAGCACTGAATACATTATCTTCCCTGAAAAAAGTGTACAAACCTGCATACAACTTAAGTAGGATTAGGACTTGCCTAAACCTATAGCTTCCAGATTTAAGCCTCCCTTTAACTAAAAAGAATTTCCTTCTTCCTTCCATTTATCTTTCTTAGATTATATTTGATCTAATTTTATTTTCCCATGAGAGGTATCAAGGAAATACTTTTTACATTCACCAATATACCCCATTCTTCTGAGCTTTGAACTTTCTTGATCCTATCATTCCACTCTAATATTTGAATGGCAATCTTTAACACAATTTCCAGAAAAAAATTTCTAAGAACTTTAAAGATATCATAGCCCAGACTTCACAAAGATATATAAACCCTAGTTATGAAAAGCCTACAATTAAAGATAAGGTGTCTCCTCCATCCAGAGTCCATGAGATCTAGGTATAGGCAATTTGAATTTCTAATTCTACTTAGATAAACATATATGAATTATAACTACTCTTTTAAAGTATTTATCTTCATTTTAAATATATTCTTTTCAAACCAATATTGGTTAAGTGATAGAAAACAAAAAGGTAAGTTTATACAATTGCTTTATATTTTTATTTTCTATATTCTTATACTTGAATATAAAAATATATATTTCTAAGAAACATTTCTTGATAAGATTAAAGAGATTATATTGATTAGTTTCTACTATAAATATTTATAAAAAGTATACTGTAAAAGAAAATTGCAGTAACAGCTATATAATTTGATTGCGAGAACATACATGAATTAATGAGTTAACATATATATAGATGTGGGTAATACAGTAAGTTGAAACAATTGGATTTTGCAGTGAGTTTTGTCTTAAAAAAATGCTCAAATTGTACAGCCAAAAGATATATCCAATAAGCTTTTCATACTGATTAAATTTAAGAAAATCTGTAATCCCCTGGAAGTAAACAGAAAGAAGAAAAAATAGATTTGGAAATCAGTATTTCTGAAAAATACTTTCTGTAGGTAAATATAATGTATACTTCTCAATATGGTTAAAAAGGGTTTTTTTAAACTGTTAAAGTTCACTTTGTTAGAAGATATGAATAATGTATCATAAATAAAGTAACATAAAAACCGCCCTTAACCTATCAAGAAACATTCATTATTAATATTTTGGTATTTTTCTTTTTAGTTTTTTTCTCTCTATATACAGACACATATATAACTGTAAAGTTATTTAAGCATGAGGAAAATACACATATATAAATAGTATAAGCAATACAGTGTCAGTACTAAAATACATAAATACTAAAGTTAACTTACCTTTTTCTTTAAGATTTCGAAATAGCTTTGATGATCCTTTCCAAACTGGTGGTGTTTCTGATAGCATTTGATTTAATTCCTGTTATATAAAGTATCATTATACTGATTAACAGGTAAGCCACTTATTTATAAAATAGACCAAAAATATTTAAATGCCAATGCAAAAAAATTCTCTGCTTAGAAGACCTCAGATAATGGCTGTATTTATACTATCTCTGTGGTCCATTCAACAGTAAAACCCAGTATTTGACCTAAAGTGTAAAAGTAAAAATGAGTGATAAAGATGCTACATTAAATTCAGTTAGAGCTACCAAAAATTTCAGATAAATGTATTAATTGGGGATATATAGGGCTTCCTCAAAGAAGGCAATGGCAACCCACTCTGGTACTCTGGTACTCATGGAAAATCCCATGGATGGAGGAGCCTGGTAGGCTGCAGTCCATGGGGTCACTAAGACACAACTGAGCGACTTTCACTTTTCACTTTCATGCATTGGAGAAGGAAATGGCAACCCACTCCAGTGTTCTTGCCTGGAGAATCCCAGGGACGGCGGAGCCCGGTGGGCTGCCATCTATACGGTCACACAGAGTCAGACACGACTGAAGTGATTTAACAGCAGCAGCAGCAGCAGCACCTCTTTAGGCTAAGTGGAATGACTAGATTTTTCTTTAGGGGAGGACCTTAACTACCTCCTAAAAAAATCACTGGTAAGATAAGGAACAAACTGAATTTACACCAAAACCATTTTTTTTTTTTAACTTTGTGTTGTGGACATTATGAGAGAATAATATAATTACCTCCTACCTTTAACAGCTATTAATGTTTTACAAATTTTGTTTCACTTATTCCTCTTTTCCCACTTTTCTTCTGTGGGGGACTGCAGGGCTTCCTAGGTGGCGCCTGAGGTAATGAATCTACCTGCCAATGCAGGAGATGTAAAAGACGCAGGTTTGATTGCTGGGTAGGGAAGTTGCCCTGGAGTAGGGAATGGCAACGCACTCCAGTATTCTTGTCTGGAAAATCCCATGGACAGAGGAACCTGGCTGGACTGTTGCAAATAGTTGGACATGACTGAGCACCAGCACCACCACATATATATGTGTGTATATATGATAATCTAATTAAGATAAAACAATGAATTTAAGTTCTGGGGCCAGTTAGTAAAGGATGGTTCCATGGAAGCCATAAGAAATGGTGCATGCCTAATGCAGGTCAGATATGATCAGCAGGTTGCACATACTGTTTGTTTTCTGTAGCCCATTTGGATATAGGCAATTCTGGGGTGGATAAAGCAACTGGGCAACAGATTATACTGGGAAAGAATGAAGAGTATTTTATAGTGACTTAAAGAATGATGACATCAGATGAAGTGGGAAAACAGGCTATTGAGTTATTACGGTCACTGTTGCAATTTTTTCCTAATTTTAACTTAAATTTTCAGTAAAGAATACACACTCAAATTGCTGATTAGTCAGCTTTTTTTTTTTTTTAAACCAAGCAGAAGTGGGACTATTTTGGAAAATTTAAACATTTGACTCATTACTCAGATACTAAAACAATTTGGTATTTATTGTGCATACTTGTGTTAAGAGCAACTAAGTGAAAATTATAAATAGGTTAATTGGGAAAAACTATTAGAGGATTTGGTGAGATAACTTGAAATAATTTGAAATTAAAAAAAAAATTAGTCTGCTAAGTAACACACTGAAAAACAAACAAACAAACACTAGGAAGTGCTCCTTTTCCAAATCTGATTTTTGCTACTCAAAAGTGTGGTTCCCTAAAAGGCCCTGGCATCATTACCTTGCCAGAGAGCTTGTTAGAAATGCACAATCTCAGATCCCATCCCAGACCTACAGAACCAGAATCTACTTTTAACAAGATCTACGAATGACTTTTATGTACACAAGTTTGAGAAGCACTTTAGACCAATCCTTTCTGATGTGTGTGCTAAGTCACTTCAGTCGTGTCCAGTTCCTTGCGACCCTGTGGACCACAGCCCATGTATATCAAAATGCTGTCCATGGGATTCTCAGGCAAGAATACTGGAGTGGGTTGCTGTGCCCTCCTCCAAGGGATCTCCCCCCTTTTCCCGATGTCATTGTACCTTAAAATGCCCTGTGACATTTATAAACCATCTTTTTCATGACTGAGCTGAGTTAGCAGACAAATAGGGAATTGCTGGGATGCCAAAGGCAGGAGAGGTATTTTTAGGGGATTTATAGAGGCCCTGAAGTCCATCTGTGAGTCCTTGCTCTCACTTCCTTCATACTGTTATTTCCGCACGGCAGGTAACAGATGCCACCAATGCTGAGTACTGTCTCACTAGGATAGCAATGGCACAGAGGTCAGAATTCACAATGACTAATGATGCTTAATGTTTAAACAACAGTAAATTCGTGAAGATTTTTGTTAAAACAGGAGATTAAAAAGTATTTTGAGTATACTTTATACACTTTCATTTATACTGTCTCTATTACATTGATATTACCTCTCTTTCTCCCTTTGAACTCTTCCCATTTATTAAACTCCATTTCTTCTACTCAGCAAAAATTTAAGACCAAAAAATCAGAGCTACCTTTTATTTGAGTTTCTTCTATGTTCTTAGCAATGGGCGAATACACACTTCTTTTAATTCTAAAAATTAATTCTCATTATGCATATATTACTGCATCTTAAAGAAGATAAGTACCTCACCCAGGATCACACAATTAGTGACTGGCCAGATCCTTACTCACTCTAAGAAGTTTATTTTTGTAATAATTTAGTTCTGTCTGGTCTAAATCATCCAACTGACACATTGATCTTCATATCAATTTTAGGGACTTTTAAGTTTTATTAAAATTTGTATTTCCACTCAGGCTCGGACTCTCTCTCCCCACTGCCAGCGCCTATTTTGGTCTCTTAAAGGCAGTAGTATTGAAGACAGAAAATTTGATCGGCTTTTGTCCCTGGTTTCTGGGAGCAACACTCCATATCCTTAGACCACACCAAAGTGTATGCTGAGGAGAAGAATCAGGATGCGGGTCGACCTTCAAAAACAACCCCGTGACTCAAGAGTTGGGGGTGTGAGCTAGCTTGACTTCTGGGGAGGGGAAAGGAGAAGGGAAAGAACAGAGATTGAATTCATTTGTGTGGTCAATGATTTGATCAATCGCAACTATGCAATGAAACCCCCAATAAAAACTCTGGACACCAAGCTCAGCAGAGCTTTCAGGTTTGTAAACACTTGGTGTGCCAGGATGGGGCCATACCCTGACCCTCAGGGAGAAGGCACAGAAGCTATGTTCGGAACCCTCCTACACCTTGCTGCATGTGTCTCTCCCTTTGGCTGGCCTTGATTTGTTCCCTTTCTTTGGGATTGGAATGAAAACCATCTTGAGAGTCCCTTGGACTGCAAGGAGATCCAACCAGCCCTGGGTGTTCTTTGGAAAGAATGATGCTAAAGCTGAAACTCCAGTACTTTGGCCACCTCATGCGAAGAGTTGACTCATTGGAAAAGACTGATGCTGGGAGGGACTGGGGGCAGGAGAAGGGGACGACAGAGGAAGAGATGGCTGGATGGCATCACTGACTCAATGGATATGAGTCTGAGTGAACTCCGGGAGTTGGTGATGGACAGTGAGGCCTGGCGTGCTGCGATTCATGGGGTCGCAAAGAGTCAGACACAACTGAGTGACTGAACTGAACCAAACTGATTCGTTCCCTTATAATAATAATTATAAATTGGAAATCGAAGTGTAGAATGTTTCTGAGTTCTATGAGTCTGTCTAACAAATTATTAAACTTGAGAGAAGTTGTGGGAACTATCTGAATTTGTAGCCACTTGGAGAGAAGTGTGCGTGGTCTGGAATCCCTTGAAATGCAGCTGGCATCTGAAATGAGGGCAATCTTTTGGCAGATTGGGTTCTTAAATCTGTGGGGTCTGATGCTAACTCTGGATGGTCAGTATCAGAATTAAATTGCAGTACTTCAAGTAGGGACTAAATAAATATTTGCTGGATTGAATTCATTTACCTAGAATTATAGATGCCTTTTAAAGGATTTATACAATTTTCTTGAGTACAATTTTTTTCCTTGTTTTTTTTTTTAAATATAAATTTATTTATTTTAATTGGAGGTTAATTACTTTATAATATTGGTTTTGCCATACATCAACATGAATCCGCCACAGGTATACACGTGTTCCCCATCCTGAACCCCCTCTCCCTCCTCCCTCCCTGTACCATCCCTCTGGGTCATCTTAGTGCACCAGCCCCAAGCATCCAGTATCACGCATCGAACTTGGACTGGTTATTCGTTTCATATATGATATTATACATGTTTCAATGCCATTCTCCCAAATCATCCCACCCTCGCCCTCTCCCACAGAGAATATTGTATTGGTTTTGCCATACATCAACATGAATCCGCCACAGGTATACACGTGTTCCCCATCCTGAACCCCCTCTCCCTCCTCCCTCCCTGTACCATCCCTCTGGGTCATCTTAGTGCACCAGCCCCAAGCATCCAGTATCACGCATCGAACTTGGACTGGTTATTCGTTTCATATATGATATTATACATGTTTCAATGCCATTCTCCCAAATCATCCCACCCTCGCCCTCTCCCACAGAGTCCAAAAGACTGTTCTATATATCTGTGTCTCTTTTGCTGTCTCACATACAGGGTTATCGTTACCATCTTTCTAAATTCCATATATATGCGTTAGTATACTGTATTGGTGTTTTTCTTTCTGGCTTGCTTCACTCTGTACAATAGGCTCCAGTTTCATCCACCTCATTAAAACTGATTCAAATGTATTCTTTTTAATGGCTAAGTAATACTCCATTGTGTATATGTACCACAGCTTTCTTATTCATTTTTAAGTAAATACTTAATATATATGTTATAGGAAAATTAGGAAGTGCAGAAAATAAAAACAGATTGTGATCCAAGGATTAACCACAATTAAAATTTTTATTTAATCTCATTTTAATTTCATTATTTATTTTTTGTCATTCTTGTTGCAAATATTGAATAATTTTCTATGTAAAGTTTTATGACTTACTCTTTGTACTTAATATATCATGATCATATTTTCCTGCCAAACATTCTTCATTTTCATTTTGATGGTTATACAGCAGTTCTGAGTAACTTTTTATATTCTTAAATCCTGTGAACCCAGAAGAGATATTGCTTATGTGAATTATATTTAATTATATTTAATGTGTGTGGAAATAGAAATGATACTTTTCTTATTGGTCACACCCCATTGCTTGTGGAATCTTAGTTTCCTGACCAGGGATTGAACCTGCAACCTCAGCAGTGAAAGTGCTGAGTCCTAACCACTGTGGTGGTGGTAGTTTAGTCACTAAGTCATGTCCAACTATTTGTGACCCCATCGATTTAGCCTGCCAGGCTCATCTTTCCATTGGACTTTTCAGGCAAGAATATTAGAGTGGGTTGCCATATGCTCCTCCAGGGAATCTTCCTGACCCAGGGATCAAATCTGGGTCTCCTGCATTGCAGGTGGATTCTTTACCAAGTGAGCCACCAAGGAAGTGCCCTAACCACTGTGTCACCAGGGAAACTATACATTCCCAAGAAACAATATATGTTTAAAATGCAAAAATACATAAGCATATATTCTATTATCTCTCAGAGTGATGATTTCATCACTCATCATGAAGCCTCTGGAAAACTCCACTGTACCCTTGTGAGAGAATGAGAGTAACAGAACAAGTAACTTCTCCGTTTATTATGAAGATAGTCTTGACTTTATGGATGCCCCCAAAAGGTCTTTGCATGTTAAGAAAAATCAGTTTATATTATTTTACAATGTGCTGTTTTATTCAACCCTATGTTTTTAGGCCTACTCATGTTGATAAACATAGGGCTTATGTATTACTCATTTTACCTCTTCATTTGTCCTTCATATGCCTACTTCACATTCTTTTATTAATCTTCTACTGATTGACATTTATATTGTTTCTGATTTTTTCGCGACTCCTGGTATAAGCATGCAAATGTTTCTCTTATAAACATATCTAGAAGTAGAATTTTTAATATGCATAAAATATTGCCACATTTCTCTCAAAAGAGAAAATACCAACTTACATTTTCACCTGGTTCCTCCTTTCTATCCTTGATAATTACTGGTATTGTTAGATTTCTGGAAGCTGACTACTGGATGGGTGTAAAACAGTATCATATAGTTGGTTTAATTCGCGTATCCCTGATTACTAGTGAGGTCTGCATATCCCTGATTATATACATTTATTGGCCTCTCTGGCTATGGTCATCCACTATTTTCTTACTGATTATCTTTTATATATTTATTTACAGGAATTCTATATAAGACACTTAGCCTTTTCTGTTCATAGGTTGCAAGCACATTCTCCCATATGTCATACCTCTTTTAACATTGTTGACACTGTCTTTTAGGTGCCAAAATTTTTAATATTTAGCAATATTTGCCAATAATCTCCTTCAAGTTTAGCTTTATGTATATTTAGATATGTATATATCACAATGTATACATCATAAATATATATATATGTGCATATATATCTGGAGAAGGACATGGCAACCCACTCCAGTGTTC
The DNA here is from genome assembly GCA_006410675.1 of Oreotragus oreotragus. Taxonomy (NCBI): domain Eukaryota; kingdom Metazoa; phylum Chordata; class Mammalia; order Artiodactyla; family Bovidae; genus Oreotragus; species Oreotragus oreotragus. The sequence continues at coordinate 304,636 of SJYX01009652.1, read as the reverse complement.
TTGCCTGGAGAATCCCAGGGATGGGGGAGCTTGGTAGGCTGCTGTCTATGGGGTCACACAGAGTCGGACAAGACTGAAGTGACTTAGCAGCAGCAGTGTGTGTNTATATGTGCATATATATCTGGAGAAGGACATGGCAACCCACTCCAGTGTTCTTGCCTGGAGAATCCCAGGGATGGGGGAGCTTGGTAGGCTGCTGTCTATGGGGTCACACAGAGTCGGACAAGACTGAAGTGACTTAGCAGCAGCAGTGTGTGTGTATATATATATATATATACATACACACTGTGTATATAACATTTAATTGTGTGCATGCATATGTATAGCAAGAGCTTTAACTTACCTGCTTGGAAAGTGACTTCCATGTTTTAGCAACTATAAAAAACAAACATAAAAAAGTGGATAATAAATACTTCATGTAATGTATATAAAAATCCAGTAACCATCTACATAACTCATGACACAGACTTTTATATCTAAAAGGCAAAGTTTTTTTTTAACTTCAAGATGTGGACCTATGTATGTTATACATTTTGTATTTGTCTCATGTACTATAAACTATTCACAATAATATCAGTGAAGTAGAAAACATATTTTCCATAATCATCATCTCACTTTGGGGATTTCTAGATTTACAAAGTAAATTAACTGACTCCAAGTTAAATATCCTATGGGCTTAAAACACAAATAATGATATTCATTAAATGTTGTTAGAATACAAAATAATAGAGAAATTATAATTTTAAGGTGTTACCTGTGATCTCTGCTGTGTTAGTATCTCTGATTACAATTCAAAGGTTGGGCTTCTGTACAGTGAATGGGAAGGACAGGGCAAAGATAAAAAGAGATGAAGGAGAGAACAGGCGATGTTCTAGAAAGACTCGCCCTGTTTTTCACTCTTCTTCTCTAAGAATGTTGCTTGAATCAAATACCGGAGGTCACTTTAGGTCACTTTCTCTTTCTGATTTCTCCTCACATCCCTGAAGACCTCAAACACTATAAGTCTTATAATATTAAAATAAGTGCAGTCAACAGTGCTGTTTCTTTGTTCAGATTTGAACACTGTGAATATATCATGCCTGTCCAAGAATTATCTCCAGGTTTGGATGTGATTAAGTCCTATAAAATAGCTGTATTAGCAACTAGTAAATATTAACTATTTCAGCTACAGCACAATAATGACAAGCAATATTTTTTCTCCATAGTCATGTGGGTTTTTCTATATAATTAACCATAGTTAATATAATAATATATCAAATTCAAGATTATAAGATAGGCATTTATTGCTATGTACTTTTCTCTCTTTTAAGCAATGTAATAAGTCATTTTAAGATCACAAGGGAAGAACTATATTCTAAAATTTAGCAAACTGATTTCTATGAAGATACTTTTCTTCTCTATGCAGTAACAACATCCTTTCTTTACCTAAGACAGTTAATATGGAACCCTGTAATCAAGTGATTAAAATCACAGGTCTGTAAGGTAGACTTCAGCATTTAACCTTAATTATAATACTTTATACATTCACTTCATAGATATCTTCCTTTACATAGTGAACATAATAATGTAAATAATTTTATTATTCTGTTGCTTTTGAAATATAGCAGTAAGAAAAGAAGAAAATAAATGGTACAAAAGTACATGCATATGCTCTTATGCAATGTTCAGAAGGTATTTATCAGAAAAGGAAGTTAGACACTCTTGAGTTTTGTAGGGTTTATGAGATTTCCAGGGTAAATTATTCATAAAAGACATATTTATTCTGCCGGATATGTCATCACATTCAGTATTACTGGCTTTTTAAAAAATAAAACTAAAGAGCCATTAAGATTGTTCTTCAAAGGATTTTCTGATTTTCTAAATTCTTTATTTCAAATGAAGTTACTGCATATATAAGGTGAAAAGAAACTTCCTTCTTTTGGACATATTTTATTTCTTAGGCTATAGGTTGATGTTCATTATATTTTTAATACTTTTATTTAAGTCTGAACTTTTTAAACAATAAAATCTTTAAAATTAACAAATACTTGAAGCTACATGAAAATAATTACTTATTTTAGTTCTAGATGGAAATTTTACCTTTTAGGTTCTATATAAGTAGGTAAAATAAATTTTCTTGATTTCAAACNCTTTCATTATTTATTTTTTGTCATTCTTGTTGCAAATATTGAATAATTTTCTATGTAAAGTTTTATGACTTACTCTTTGTACTTAATATATCATGATCATATTTTCCTGCCAAACATTCTTCATTTTCATTTTGATGGTTATACAGCAGTTCTGAGTAACTTTTTATATTCTTAAATCCTGTGAACCCAGAAGAGATATTGCTTATGTGAATTATATTTAATTATATTTAATGTGTGTGGAAATAGAAATGATACTTTTCTTATTGGTCACACCCCATTGCTTGTGGAATCTTAGTTTCCTGACCAGGGATTGAACCTGCAACCTCAGCAGTGAAAGTGCTGAGTCCTAACCACTGTGGTGGTGGTAGTTTAGTCACTAAGTCATGTCCAACTATTTGTGACCCCATCGATTTAGCCTGCCAGGCTCATCTTTCCATTGGACTTTTCAGGCAAGAATATTAGAGTGGGTTGCCATATGCTCCTCCAGGGAATCTTCCTGACCCAGGGATCAAATCTGGGTCTCCTGCATTGCAGGTGGATTCTTTACCAAGTGAGCCACCAAGGAAGTGCCCTAACCACTGTGTCACCAGGGAAACTATACATTCCCAAGAAACAATATATGTTTAAAATGCAAAAATACATAAGCATATATTCTATTATCTCTCAGAGTGATGATTTCATCACTCATCATGAAGCCTCTGGAAAACTCCACTGTACCCTTGTGAGAGAATGAGAGTAACAGAACAAGTAACTTCTCCGTTTATTATGAAGATAGTCTTGACTTTATGGATGCCCCCAAAAGGTCTTTGCATGTTAAGAAAAATCAGTTTATATTATTTTACAATGTGCTGTTTTATTCAACCCTATGTTTTTAGGCCTACTCATGTTGATAAACATAGGGCTTATGTATTACTCATTTTACCTCTTCATTTGTCCTTCATATGCCTACTTCACATTCTTTTATTAATCTTCTACTGATTGACATTTATATTGTTTCTGATTTTTTCGCGACTCCTGGTATAAGCATGCAAATGTTTCTCTTATAAACATATCTAGAAGTAGAATTTTTAATATGCATAAAATATTGCCACATTTCTCTCAAAAGAGAAAATACCAACTTACATTTTCACCTGGTTCCTCCTTTCTATCCTTGATAATTACTGGTATTGTTAGATTTCTGGAAGCTGACTACTGGATGGGTGTAAAACAGTATCATATAGTTGGTTTAATTCACGTATCCCTGATTACTAGTGAGGTCTGCATATCCCTGATTATATACATTTATTGGCCTCTCTGGCTATGGTCATCCACTATTTTCTTACTGATTATCTTTTATATATTTATTTACAGGAATTCTATATAAGACACTTAGCCTTTTCTGTTCATAGGTTGCAAGCACATTCTCCCATATGTCATACCTCTTTTAACATTGTTGACACTGTCTTTTAGGTGCCAAAATTTTTAATATTTAGCAATATTTGCCAATAATCTCCTTCAAGTTTAGCTTTATGTATATTTAGATATGTATATATCACAATGTATACATCATAAATATATATATATGTGCATATATATCTGGAGAAGGACATGGCAACCCACTCCAGTGTTCTTGCCTGGAGAATCCCAGGGATGGGGGAGCTTGGTAGGCTGCTGTCTATGGGGTCACACAGAGTCGGACAAGACTGAAGTGACTTAGCAGCAGCAGTGTGTGTGTATATATATATATATATACATACACACTGTGTATATAACATTTAATTGTGTGCATGCATATGTATAGCAAGAGCTTTAACTTACCTGCTTGGAAAGTGACTTCCATGTTTTAGCAACTATAAAAAACAAACATAAAAAAGTGGATAATAAATACTTCATGTAATGTATATAAAAATCCAGTAACCATCTACATAACTCATGACACAGACTTTTATATCTAAAAGGCAAAGTTTTTTTTTAACTTCAAGATGTGGACCTATGTATGTTATACATTTTGTATTTGTCTCATGTACTATAAACTATTCACAATAATATCAGTGAAGTAGAAAACATATTTTCCATAATCATCATCTCACTTTGGGGATTTCTAGATTTACAAAGTAAATTAACTGACTCCAAGTTAAATATCCTATGGGCTTAAAACACAAATAATGATATTCATTAAATGTTGTTAGAATACAAAATAATAGAGAAATTATAATTTTAAGGTGTTACCTGTGATCTCTGCTGTGTTAGTATCTCTGATTACAATTCAAAGGTTGGGCTTCTGTACAGTGAATGGGAAGGACAGGGCAAAGATAAAAAGAGATGAAGGAGAGAACAGGCGATGTTCTAGAAAGACTCGCCCTGTTTTTCACTCTTCTTCTCTAAGAATGTTACTTGAATCAAATACCGGAGGTCACTTTAGGTCACTTTCTCTTTCTGATTTCTCCTCACATCCCTGAAGACCTCAAACACTATAAGTCTTATAATATTAAAATAAGTGCAGTCAACAGTGCTGTTTCTTTGTTCAGATTTGAACACTGTGAATATATCATGCCTGTCCAAGAATTATCTCCAGGTTTGGATGTGATTAAGTCCTATAAAATAGCTGTATTAGCAACTAGTAAATATTAACTATTTCAGCTACAGCACAATAATGACAAGCAATATTTTTTCTCCATAGTCATGTGGGTTTTTCTATATAATTAACCATAGTTAATATAATAATATATCAAATTCAAGATTATAAGATAGGCATTTATTGCTATGTACTTTTCTCTCTTTTAAGCAATGTAATAAGTCATTTTAAGATCACAAGGGAAGAACTATATTCTAAAATTTAGCAAACTGATTTCTATGAAGATACTTTTCTTCTCTATGCAGTAACAACATCCTTTCTTTACCTAAGACAGTTAATATGGAACCCTGTAATCAAGTGATTAAAATCACAGGTCTGTAAGGTAGACTTCAGCATTTAACCTTAATTATAATACTTTATACATTCACTTCATAGATATCTTCCTTTACATAGTGAACATAATAATGTAAATAATTTTATTATTCTGTTGCTTTTGAAATATAGCAGTAAGAAAAGAAGAAAATAAATGGTACAAAAGTACATGCATATGCTCTTATGCAATGTTCAGAAGGTATTTATCAGAAAAGGAAGTTAGACACTCTTGAGTTTTGTAGGGTTTATGAGATTTCCAGGGTAAATTATTCATAAAAGACATATTTATTCTGCCGGATATGTCATCACATTCAGTATTACTGGCTTTTTAAAAAATAAAACTAAAGAGCCATTAAGATTGTTCTTCAAAGGATTTTCTGATTTTCTAAATTCTTTATTTCAAATGAAGTTACTGCATATATAAGGTGAAAAGAAACTTCCTTCTTTTGGACATATTTTATTTCTTAGGCTATAGGTTGATGTTCATTATATTTTTAATACTTTTATTTAAGTCTGAACTTTTTAAACAATAAAATCTTTAAAATTAACAAATACTTGAAGCTACATGAAAATAATTACTTATTTTAGTTCTAGATGGAAATTTTACCTTTTAGGTTCTATATAAGTAGGTAAAATAAATTTTCTTGATTTCAAACGTAAAGTTGTAATCAGTGATCTGATATATATCTCAATTAACATTTATTTGAACCATAATTATTAAGCAAATGTTTATATGGCTTAAATGTTGATGTCGCCATAAAATTAACGACTTTAAAAAATAATGGTTCTGAATTTAAGTGATAATGATGATGATAACAATGACACCTAGCAAAGCTTATTAAGTGCCTACTCTATATTGGTATTACACTAAACATAACTGATATCATTCAATCCTCAAAAAACCTCCTAAGACTTTTTTACTTTCACTTTTATAAATGAAGAAACAGAAGACTAAATAACTTACTCAGGTTCTCAAACCTCATAAAAAATGCCAAGGTCTAAACACAAGTCTATCTAATTCTAATATACTACTTTGATATGTATATGATTTAATATTCCATCTCTGAAGCATATTTTCTTTTTTGAGGTAAATATTTCTTTTTAAAGCCCTATACTTTTAAGAAAAGTTTTTACAAATACCTTGATTTTTAGTTATCATTCTTAATTACAGCTTAGAAGTACTGATTAGGAATTAACTGATATTGACAGAGAAGGAAAAATATCACGACATATGACATTTCTTATATGTGGAATCTAAAAAGAAATGATACAAATGAACTACTTACAAAACAAAAAGAGACTCACAGACTTAGGGGAATGAACTTATGGTTGCCTATACACACTGTTGTTCTGTTTAAAATGGATAATCAACAAGGTCTTATGTATAGCACATGGAACTCTATTCAATGTTATATGTCAGCCTGGATGGGGGAGGGGAGTTTGGGGGAGAATGGATACATGTATTTGTATGGCTGAGGCCCTTTACTATCCACCCCATCACAACATTGTGAATTGGTTATACCCAATACAAAATAAAAAATAAATTAATTAAATTTAAAAAAATTAACTAATGTTAATCTGAGTTTCTTGCTTAAAGGAAACACCTGACAATATTTGTTGTCAATAATAACATCTGAGATTTCAAGTGAAAATTAAAATTTTGGAAAGCTTGTATACATCATGCATTTGACAGCTTTCCAACAAGCAAAGACTTTTCTGATAAGATTCTGATGGTATTAGTGAATGTGATTTTTAAAAAATATTGTACAATGAAATATGGCAACATTTGACAGATCGGTGTAATGTAATGAACCAATATTTTCCAGTGGATAGTACAAAATTATATCAATATAAAGAAAAAAGAGCCATTCAAATATGCAATGTAGGCCAAAGGATTTTAGCAAAATCCTTGACAAAAATGTCAGAGTCCACATTGCAACTAAATTTTAAGAACCTATCAGCAGCCAAGTATTGATATAATACCAAAGAAGAATATCTATGATTATTTGAAAAGGTTTTTGTAATACCCTTCCCTTTTCCTCCTTCTATATATCTGTTAGGCAGATTTTGTTCATTTGTCAATACTTTCTGAAAACAAACAGTGCAACAAATTGAACACAAAGGCAGATATAAGAATCCAGATGTCTTCTATTAAGTCAGCCATTAAAGTGACTTTGTAAGAATGTACATAATGCCAAAAAGTTTGAGAACCACTGCCCTAACACATGGAAAAGTGAGAAACAATCAATCTACATTTACACTGCAGGAACCATGAGATATTCAGAAGAGATACAGGAAGAATTCTTGTCCAAGTCTAACTGCAAAGCCAGTTCTCTGAGTTTTTCTGTCCAGGCTGGATATAAGAACTGATTTGGCAGAATAAGAACCTTTATCAAGAATATTAAAAATAAGGTGGATGTTTAGTTTGATGTACTGAGAAAGCGGGAACAAATGAAATTTCTGAAAAGAGAAAAGATACCAGTAGGGGTTTATAAGAAGTATTAGTCTGGTAACACTGTATCTTTTGATACACTGTATCAAAACATCAAAGCATAGTATCTTTTGAAGTACCACATTACTTGGTTAGTTGTTCTGAAAAACTTACACTGCTCCACAATTTTAAAAAATAGAGATAAGAAAAAATGTTATAACATTGTTGAGATAAACTTGAGAAATATACTTACTTTTGGGCTCATCTGTTGTAACAGCCAAAATAAAATCATAGGGGGTCATGAACAACTGCCCTTCACATTCTATAGAAGCAAACAAACGAAATCGCCTTTCCCGAGATGTAGCATAGAGGTCCAGGTCTTCTACTTCTGTTCTGCCAACAGCAACCTGAAGTTAAGAAAGCAAATAAGTCTGGACTGTATGAAGTGACACCTCCTTCAAGAAGATACATGTCTTCAATTATGTTGATAGGGAATTAGCAGAGCAAAAGAAAAAAGGTGAAAATACATAAACAAATATCCACATGAATAAAATGAATTAATGTTCTGAAGATCCTACTATGAATATCATTCAGATTCTGAAGACTTTACACTGGCTCTTTGAAGGAGTTGTGATTTCTTTCTTTAGTTTCAGTCTCAGAGAACGTTAAATTTCTGAGCTAATAGTTTCTTCAGAAGGAACACCAACACTTGAATGCCTACTATGTACTCTCTATATAGGCCTACTTATTTAATTAGAACTTTTTTCACTGTAGTCTATTAATTTTCTAAAAGAAGAAAGGGAAACCCTGATAGGCTGTTCATGGCAACCACTAAAGAAACCATTTAGTGGCAGAGTTTAGATTTGTGCTGAAGTTGCTAACTCTAGATCACTACGGTAGAGTTACCACCAATGATCACTCTGAATTTTACCCAAGGTTAAGATAAGCAGAATGACAAGTGTGTGTGTATGGGGAGAAGGGAATCTCTTGTTTTCCTTAATTTTAAAATCTTTCCTTGTAGATAAATAATTTCTATTATTTATTTTCTTCGAACTGTAACAAAACTGTTAATGTTTTTTTTTTCCTGATTCCAAAAGCAATGCATAGCTACTGTATATAATTCAGAAGACAGAATTTTAAAACTTATAATTGTTTATGGGATTTTTTTGCCAAAAAATCAGGGTTATACTATACCTGTTATCTAATTCTTTTTACTAATTAATATATCATTTTTCCATGTCACTAGTCTAGCTTTAGTAACTATGCACTATTTCATAGTAAATATTTGTTGCCTAACTAAATTAATGAATTCCATATGGTTGACTATGTATAGTACTTCACTACTATAACACAATGTTATTAACATAATGGCCAGCCTTGGAAATATTTAGATGTATCTATAAATAGTTCCTTGGGATTAATTCCTGGGAGTAAACTTGATTGGTCAAACAGTCATTTCATACACATTATTGAGATGCTTCCAGGAAGCTTATGGCAATTTACATGGCTATCAACAGTATAAAATTATACCTTTGCACATTTCACACAAAACATTTTATATCAGAAAAAAATTCTTATTTAGGATGACAAACTTAATCTCCTTATTGCCTCTTCTAAGTCATTATCTAAACTGTGTACAAACTTAAAATTATTTAAACATCCACTATTTTGAGAAGTTGTATCAAAACAGACCATAGAACTTTCAGTAAGGAAAGTACATTTTATATTTCTGTTATACCTTATTAAATGAAAAGCCAGGCAAATTATTAATTTTTTTCTACTACTCTGAGGACTAAGACTTTTTAAAACATAATCAGTTCAGTTCAGTTCAGTCGCTCAGTCGTGTCCGACTCCTTGCGACCCCATGAATCGCAGCATGCCAGGCCTCCCTGTTCATCACCATCTCCCGGAGTTCACTCAGACTCACGTCCATCGAGTCAGTGATGCAATCCAGCCATCTCATCCTCTGTCTTTCCCTTCTCCTCATGCCCTCAATCCCTCCCAGCCTCAGAGTCTTCTCCAATGAGTCAACTCTTCGCATGAGGTGGCCAAAGTATTGGAGTTTCAGCTTTAGCATCAGTCCTTCCAAAGAAATCCCAGGGTTGATCTCCTTCAGAATGGACTGGCTGGATCTCCCTGCAGTCCAGGGGACTCTCAAGAGTCTTCTCCAACACCACAGTTCAAAAGCATCAATTCTTCGGCACTCAGCCTTCTTCACAGTCCAACTCTCACATCCATCCATAACCACAGGAAAAACCATAGCCTTGACTAGATGGACCTTAGTCGGCAAAGTAATGTCTCTGCTTTTGAATATACTATCTAGGTTGGTCATAACTTTTCTTCCAAGGAGTAAGCGTCTTTTCATTTCATGGCTGCAGTCACCATCTGCAGTGATTTTGGAGCCCCAAAAAATAAAGTCTGACACTGTTTCCACTGTTTCCCCATCTATTTCCCATGAAGTGATGGGACCGGATGCCATGTTGATCTCCTTCAGAATGGACTGGCTGGATCTCCCTGCAGTCCAGGGGACTCTCAAGAGTCTTCTCCAACACCACAGTTCAAAAGCATCAATTCTTCGGCACTCAGCCTTCTTCACAGTCCAACTCTCACATCCATCCATAACCACAGGAAAAACCATAGCCTTGACTAGATGGACCTTAGTCGGCAAAGTAATGTCTCTGCTTTTGAATATACTATCTAGGTTGGTCATAACTTTTCTTCCAAGGAGTAAGCGTCTTTTCATTTCATGGCTGCAGTCACCATCTGCAGTGATTTTGGAGCCCCAAAAAATAAAGTCTGACACTGTTTCCACTGTTTCCCCATCTATTTCCCATGAAGTGATGGGACCAGATGCCACAATCTTCGTTTTCTGAATGTTGAGCTTTAAGCCAATTTTTTCACTCTCCTCTTTCACTTTCATCAAGAGGCTTTTTAGCTCCTCTTCACTTTTTGCCATAAGGGTGGTGTCATCTGCATATCTGAGGTTATTGATATTTCTCCCGGCAATCTTGATTCCAGCTTGTGTTTCTTCCAGTCCAGCGTTTCTCATGATGTACTCTGCATAGAAGTTAAACAAGCAGGGTGACAATATACAGCCTTGACGTACTCCTTTTCCTATTTGGAACCAGTCTGTTGTTCCATGTCCAGTTCTAACAGTTGCTTCCTGACCTGCATACATGGAAATAGTCAAATAAAAAAAATTTTAAATGCCTTTTTTAAATGGCCTGTATTACAGGTAGAATCTAGTCTCAGCCCTTAAAGAATATATGATCTATGCTGCTGCTGCTAAGCCACTTCAGTCGTGTCTGACTCTGTGCGACCCCAGACGGTAGCCCACCAGGCCCCCCATCCCTGGGATTCTCCAGGCATGAACACTGGAGTGGTTGCCATTTCCTTCTCCAATGCATGAAAGTGAAAAGTGAAAGTGAAGTCAGTCAGTCGTGTCTGACTCTTAACGACCCTACAGACTGCAGCCCACCAGGCTCCTCCGTCCATGGGACTTTCTAGGATCTATATAGGTGGACAAAATGCTAGTTGGAGGGACAAAAGGTACAAACATGGAAAAGAAAGTCAGAGTAAACAGAAGAAAAGCACAATAGATTGAGGTTAGTAAGAAGGCTTTAAGAAGACTTCCCTGGTGGCTCAGTAGGTGCAGTCTGCCTGCAAGGTGGGAGACCAGGATCTGTTCCCTGGATTGGGAAGATTGCTTGGAGAACATGGCAACCCAGTCCAGTATTCTTGCCTGGAGAATCCCTTGGACAGAGGAGCCCAAAAGTCGGACATGACTGAGCAACTAAGCACAGGAAGAAGAACATACGAATTTTAATGTCAGGAAGAGATATGAGCATTCTAGGTTTACACAGCATATTTGAAGGTGGAAATCATCTTCCTGCAACAGAAGTTTTGCATTCATGGAAAAGTGTATAAACTGTTAACAGTCTTTCCAAATGAAAGACTAAAGGACCAGGATTTAATCTGACAGAAAACAAAAATGGCCTTAGGAGATTCTTAAGTGAAGTAATGAGAGAAAGAAAATGGTGCTTTAGAAAGACAAAGCAACCTGGTAACAAAGATAAGCTAGCTCAGCAGTATATTAATAGCAAAGTCAGATAATCCTTGTACTGGGAAGTTATCTGGGCTCTACCATGGGTAAGGAGGGCTTCCCTCATAGCTCAGTCGGTAAAGAGTCTGACAGCAATGCAGGAGACCTGGGTTCAATCCCTGGGATGGGAAGATCCCCTGGAGGAAATGGCAACCCACTCTGGTATTCTTGCCTGGAGAATCCCACGGACAGAGGAGCCTGGCAGGCTACAGTCTATGGGGTCGCAAGAGTAGGACACGACTGAGCAACTAAGCGCACATAGGTAAGGAGTCACTCAATCACTCAGTGTCAATAATGAGCAATAATTTCCCTGAATACTCCTCAGGGATCCATCTACCATCTTAAGTCTCCTTCTACATCTATATCTCAGGGGCTTTTTCTTCCTCTCTGGGCAGGGGAACCAATCTTGTCTGTGACCATAGTTTACTCTCCTGTTTTCTTCTTGCTAAGCCATTTCCTTGGGTCGAAGTGGCCTCCATCCACCATGACTCATCTCCAGTGAACTTCCTGGAGATGTGGGGCATTCACTGCTTCTGTATCATAATCTGAAGTCATGCTTCAATCTAACACCCAGAACCACAATTTTTGCCTATTTCCTGTGACTTAATATGCACTTTATGTGTGACTTCTGCCCTTACCTGGTGCTGCCACTACTGCTCATGAGGCGCCTGTAGCTTTCTCATCAAACTATCCCTCCTTGGGCCTTTTCCCAGCACACCAAGCCTGCCTGCCTGCTGCAGCTGGTAATTTGATCTACCTATGAACTAATGCTGACAAATCCTCCTTTTCCTTAACTTCTACCAACAATCAATTAACAAAGTCTGTTGTTCTCCCTCTAATTTCTCACATCCACCCACTGCTACTACCTTTGTTTAAGCAATCACTACGTCCCTAAAATTTTAATCATGGCCTGTGGTTTTCACCTCTATTCTATCCTATGTTGAGAGGAAGAAAGAAAAAAAAACATGTGGAACTGTGGAACAATCTGTATTCTTTGAACACAAGAAACAGTTTCAAAAGAAACCTGAGTTAAAGGTTTTCATTAAAACATCACTGTATGTATGAGTTCTACCTCTTGTTGCCTTAGCAGAAGTACCCGTCATTTTTTATAATGGCACTAGGTGCCTACTGCTCTATTTATCACCTTAAAAGAAGGTGTGGGGAGGAGTTTGGGAACACTTTGTGCCCCAGACAAATACATGTATTTATAAATATATATTTCTATCCCTAAAAGGGATATATATACACACACACATGTATTTGGTATACATATATAGATCCTAAACGGGAAGAATATGATTTACATATAAAAAAGATAACCAGAGCCTGAGTGCTTAAAAGGGCCTTCAGCTACTGCAGTTCTGTAGGTTCCTCCATTGCCTCTGCTCAATTTAGTGTGATAAATCACATGGTGTAATAATATACATTGTTGTTGTTCAGTCACTAAGTTGTGTCCAACTCTTTGCCACCCCATGGACTGCAGCAGGACAGGATTCCCTGTCCTTCACCATCTCCTGGAGCTTGCTCCAAACTCATGTCCATTGAGTCGGTGATGCCATCCAACCATCTCATCCTCTGCCACCCACTTCTTCTCCTGCCCTCAATCTTTCCCAGCATCAGAATCTTTTCCAGTGAGTCAGTTCTTGGCATCAGGTGGCCAAAGTATTGGAGCTTCAGCTTCAGTCCTTCCAATGAATATTCAGGGTTGATTTCCTTTAGGATTGACTGGTTGGATCTCCTTGCAGTCCAAGGGACTCTCAAGAGTCTTCTCCAGCACCACAAATTGAATGCAACAATTATTTGTCATTCAGCATTCCTTATGGTCCGACTCTCTCATCTGTACATGACTACTGGAAAAACCATAGCTTTGACTAGACGGACCTTTGTTGGCAAACTGATGTCTGCTTTTAATTACTCTGTCTAGGTTTATCATAGCTTTTCTTCCAAAGAGCAAATGTTTTTTAATTTCATGCCTGCAGTCACCATCTGCAGTGATTTTGGAGCCCAAGAATATAAAATCTGTCACTGTTTTCACTTTTTTCCCCATCTTTTTGCCATGAAGTTGGCACTGCTCAAATGAACCACAGATTGGTAGTAAGCAAAAAACAATTTTCTCATGCGATCACAGCAAACCGGCCTGATCCTAGAGCATTCTAGTTATCATTAGCTGGTAGGACTGGGCTCATCTGGCTGAAGGATCTGATGGGAAAGAGAGCAAAAGAGAAAATCAATACTTGGGTCGGTTTTTATACTTTCTGTTCATTTCCACTGACTGATTTGTCTCTTCATACTCAAATACCATAATGCTTTAATTGCTATAGCTTTTGATCATGTTTTTGACTTTAGGTAAAGCAAGACTCCATATGACTGTCAATCTTTTAAAAATATTTTTGCTGACTGATATACATTTTTTTATTCTACATGAGATTTGAAATTAATCTATCAGGTTCTGTTTTTAAAATTCCATTGATACTTTGGGAGTATACTGAGTTTTGGTGCAATTTAAGATGACTTGACTATAACAAAAAAGCACCAGACTCACAGATGTAGAATACAAACTAGTGGTTACCAGTGGGGAGAGGGAAGGGAGGCACAGTATAGAGGTGGAGGAGTGTGAGATACAAACTCTTGGATGTAAGAGAGATTACAAGGATGCACAACACAACACAACGCAGGGAATACAGCCAATATTTTGCTATAATAGTAAATGGAGTGTAACCTTTAAAAATTGTATAAAAAATTTAAATTTTTTTTCAAAATTGCCTTTTTATTTTACAGCTGCTGAGAAATTGCATTTTACACATTTTAGGAAATTATTTCATGGGATTTAACATTCTTTTCATGTTGCTGAAAATGTTTAGGGAATCTTCTTTCTAGCTCTAAAAAAAAATGCTCTCTTTTATTTTACTGAGAAATTGTAAAACATTTTACATTCGAGTTCTATAATCTCAGTCTTGTTACTTACAAAAATAGAACATATACGTGTGTGTGTATATATATATATGGAAATAAAATTTTCAAACACACCTGTAAAATAACAGTTATAATTTAGTCATAAAAATAAATAATGATCATTTTCAGGTAACTGTGGATCCTCTAAATTATGCCAACATAAGTAAGACAAGTGGTTTAAGAAACAATAGAAATGATAAAAGTTACATTTTTAATTACCTCATCTTCCCAAAAGAAATAAAAAAATACTGTGTCAATGTAATTATTTTCTCTGGAATTTCCAAGCTCAGACCTTTGCAACTAGTACGTGGATGTTACTTCTTAAGGTACTGAAATGAGGGCCTTCAGGCCACATCATTATCCTTCCTGTGAATAACAGAAAGCAAAGGTTCACTGCCAAGGCATAGGCTCATGTTACTTCAGGTCAGCAATTCAAAAATTTACTCTGTAGTAAGGTCTGGTTTTCCCAAGGAGGCAAGATTAAACGCCAGATAAAGGATTCACTACTTAACAATTAGAGAAACTGATGCCTACAAGCTGATAATAACCTAAAAAGGTAACTTGAAACAATTATATCAATTATCTAAACACCATAAAATGCATTACCTTTTAGCAGCTGAGAATCGGAGACCTGAGAACAAAGGATGGAAGAAGGAAAAATAAAAACCATTTGTACTGAGTAAAATTATTTCAATTACTCATGCTTAGTAGTTTGTTTTTTAAATGTTTTATGAAATCAATCAGTACTATTTTTTAAAAGTAAAGGATGGTTAAAACATGCATTTGATTTCATGTAGGATGGTGATCATTTGGTATGAGGCCCTACCTGATATTGGCAACTGTACCAGCATTTTTATAAAACATTAAAAAGCAAATGTCATTTGAATTTAGATCTTTATTTTCTATTTTTCAGGCAAGAATCTTATGAGATGTGCATGAGATTCTATTCACATCTATTTTTATTCTAGCTAAAAAGATGTTTATGGAAGTATTACATTTGGCTTTCTCAAATGGCTTCAGGCTGATTTAAAAGCTTCTAAGAAGATAAAAGGGGTAAATTTTCTTTGCTTGTTGGGTGGTCGAAAGGTTAAACATCAAGTTCTTGTGTGGGAAAATCCCAAAGTCCTCTAAGAGAAATGTTTTGATGCTTGGTAAATGTGTCCATTTGGAAATATACACAACTGAAGATCAGTCAAGAAGCACCTCCCTGGCTGACATCACATTGGGAAAAAAAAGTAACTGACCACTTATTTTAAAGTCTCCACTTGCACTGTTACATTAGCTTACATTACAGGATTCTTTTATAAGTTTACAAAGCACCTTCACATATATCATCTCATTATTTGATAGGATGGTAGGTGAACATATCTCTGAGGTGTTAATAATCACGGTTGATAAGTACATCTAGCCTCTTCTTGCTATTCTAGGGCCTTGCTCCAGCAGTGACCTCCCCTGCCTTTCCTACCTCACTGTTTTTGCCTCTTCCATGCCCACTGAGTGCTTCCTTCAGTGCACACACATCTCTCCCATCTTGGAAGCTTTCCGGCCCACCTCTCTATCCACTTGTCACAGCGGGTTTCCTCTCAGCAAGTTCTCCCCTTCACCACTCTGCTAATATGGCATGTAAGGTCACTGATGACCTCCATGTTGCTAAATCCAGAGGTTAATTCTCGGTTAATTCATCTTACAGCATCTGACCCAGTTGATAACTCTCTTTTCCTTGCAACAATTTTTCCTGTCCAAGTCCACCCATTCCTCATTTCCCTTCTATTACCCAAGCAGTTCCTTTTTGGTACTTTTGTTGATACTGCCCTAGGCCAGTCCTTGGACTTCCTCTCTATTTTGAATCTATACTTACTTTGTTAATCACCTCATCTAGCCTTTACAGATTACAAATATACTGACAAATCCAAAATTTCCATCTCCAGCCTTTTGTGATAATAAAAATTCCATGAAGGCAGGAATTTTTGTCTGACTGGTACACTTTTGCTTCACCAGTGCCTAGAAGAGTTTCTGGCTTGGAGCAAGCTCTCAAATATTTGCTGAATAAATGAATGACTTAATATGGTTGTAAAACTTACTGCAATTGTTAAATAAGGATTCCCTTAAAAATTAAAACATACTATTAAAAAACCAAGTTGATAACTCTTTTCCTTCCTCAGTGATCAATGCAAGGAAAGAGAGGAAAACAACAGAATGGGAAAGACTAGAGATCTCTTCAGGAAAATTAGAGATACCAAGGGAACATTTCATGTAAAGATGGGCTTGATAAAGGACAGAAATGGTATGGACCTAACAGAAGCAGAATATATTAAGAAGAGGTGGCAAGAATACACAGAAGAACTGTACAAAAAAGATCTTCATGACCCAGACAACCATGATGGTGTGATCACTCACCTAGAGCCAGACATCCTGGAATGTGAAATCAAGTGGGCCTTAGAAAACATTACTACGAACAAAGCTAGTGGAGGTGATGGAATTCCAGTTGAGCTATTTCAAATCCTGAAAGATGATGCTGTGAAAGTGCTTCAGTCAATATGTCAGCAAATTTGGAAAACTCGGCAGTGGCCACAGGACTGGAGAAGGTCAGTTTTCAGTCCAATCCCAAAGAAAGGCAATGCCAAAGACTACTCAAACTACCGCACAATTGCACTCATCTCACATGCTAGTAAAGTAATGCTCAAAATTCTCCAAGCCAGGCTTCAGCAATA
>SJYX01009652.1:265818-284850 GCA_006410675.1 Oreotragus oreotragus | reverse complement strand
GGGGCTCCAAAATCACTGCAGATGGTGATTGCAGCCATGAAATTAAAAGATGCTTACTCCTTGGAAGGAAAGTTATGACCAACCTAGATAGCATATTGAAAAGCAGAGACATTACTTTGCCAACAAAGGTCCGTCTAGTCAAGGCTATGGTTTTTCCAGTGGTCATATATGGATGTGAGAGTTGGACTGTGAAGAAAGCTGAAGGATTGATGCTTTTGAACTGTGGTGTTGGAGAAGACTCTTGAGAGTCCTTTGGACTGCAAGGAGATCCAACCAGACCATCCTAAATGAGATCAGTCCTGGTTGTTCATTGGAAGGACTGATGCTGAAGCTGAAACTCCAATACTTTGGCCACCTCATGCAAAGAGTTGACTCATTGGAAAAGACCCTGATGCTGGGAGGGATTGGGGACAGGGGGAGAAGGGGACGACAGAGGATGAGATGGCTGGATGGCATCACTGACTCGATGGACATGCTGCTGCTGCTGCTAAGTCGCTTCAGTCGTGTCTGACTCTGTGCGACCCCATAGATGGCAGCCCACCAGGCTCCCCCATCCCTGGGACATGAGTTTGGGTAAACTCAGGGAGTTGGTGATGGACAGGGAGGCCTGGTGTACTGCGATTCATGGGGTCACAAAGAGTCAGACACGACTGAGCGACTCAACTGAACTGAACAGGAGTTGGGAAGGTGATACAAGAAAACATGTTCAACAATGTGTCTTTTTTTGGGATGGTAAATTTGTCTTTTTTTGGACTGGTAAATTTTCTTATACGAATTTATATCAAGTTTCAGATGTATGTATTAAAATATACAGTTTGTTCAAGTGACATGTAACCACTTGGAGACTGGAAATAGGATGTATAATTCTCAAAGCACTAGAGGAAGATAAATGACAAAGGAAGAAAAGACCAATCTAATGCCAGGTGATAAGGGGAAAGAGATAATAACACATACACATAATACAGCAAAAACGCATGCAAACATGTCCACAATTGTAATAAGCAAGATTGGGTTAAACTCCTCCATTAAAATGAGCAACTCTCATATTGTGGTTTTTAAAAAAACTATTAAATGTTCCTTACAAGAATAAAACAATATCAAGAGTGTTTGAAAATACACAGAATTAAGAACCAAAAGCGTTAAATGGGACAAAGAAAGATTCACCAAGAAGGTACTTCACACATGAACAAAGCAGCTTAAAATTATATGGTGAAAAAACTGTTAAAAGAATGCAATCTGATCAACTCACAATCATGGCTGAGATATCAATACTTCTTTACTAGAAATGGATAGATCAATTGGAGAAACAAGAAAAAGGATCTGAGTAACTAAACAAAGAAGGTGCTTATTAACTTTCATTTCAGTAAACAAAGAATGTAAAAACTTTATCATGAAAACATCAATAAGATAAAACTGTGAAAGTTATACAGGTTTAATGAAATATTCATATAGTAGAGGATTATACAGGAATGAAAATAAACTAGAAGTACATGTGTCTAGATGGATAAACGTTCTTAAACATTAACTTAAAAGACAAATTATAAATACAGGTACTGTTTATATAAAATATTTTAGTTGCAAAGTAAGTTCAGTTCAGTTGCTCAGTCGTGTCCGACTCTTTGCCACCCCATGAATTGCAGCACGCCAGGCCTCCCTGTCCATCACCATCTCCCAGAGTTCACTCAGACTCACGTCCATCGAGTCAGTGATGCCATCCAGCTATTTCATCCTCGGTCATTCCCTTTTCCTCCTGCCCTCAATCCCTCCCAGCATCAGGGTCATTTCCAATGAGAAAGTGTATACTATTCAGAGATACATCCATTTGCAATAAAACTATGAAAACTTATGGGAAGGATAAAATGGTTATCTCTTTGCGGAAGAGAGGATCATGACAAGAGAAGGTACTTATGTTGGTAGTTTTTTCTTTAAGCGGCTAGTACATACACAGCTAATATGCATTTTAGCATTACTGTCTATTTAAAAGTTAGATATGTTCCATTTTATTTTATTTATTTACTTATTTATTTTTTAGAGCTTCCATTTTACTTTATTTTACTTTACAGTACTCTATTGGTTTTGGGATACATTGACAAAAAAACAAATTCTTTCAAAGCTTATTCCCTGATGCACATGGGAAAATGTTAAAAAGACTAAAAGAAAAGAGGCCACTTCAGAAAATTTAAGATACACTATAAAATAAACAATGATTGGATTAAAAAAAACCCCTGAGATTATAAGCTTTTTGTAAATAAATGACACTTAGGAATTTACAAAGAGGCCCTTGTATAATTTGGTCAATGTCATTACTGACATAAAAAATTCATCTATGTATTTACTATAAGAACAATTAAGAATTTAAAATTAATGAACTAAGTATTTATTTGCTAAGTCGCTTCAGTCGTGTCCGACTCTGTGTGACCCCATAGACGGCAGCCCACCAGGCTCCCCCATCCCTGGGATTCTCCAGGCAAGAACACTGGAGTGGGTTGCCATTTCCTTCTCCAATGCAGGAAAGTGAAAAGTGAAAGTGAAGTCGCTCAGTCGTGTCCGACTCTTCTGGACCCCATGGACTACAGCCCACCAGGCTCCTCTGCCCATGAGGTTTTCCAGGCAAGAGTACTGGAGTGGGTTGCCATTTCCTTCCCCAAAGTATTTATTTACATAGAAACTAAAAAAGAGGATAAGAATTCAAGAAGTTAAAAAAGAAGATAAGATAAATTTGATGAAAATAGAAGGGAATAGACAATAAAGATAAAAGCAGAAATAAACTCCCCCAATAAAACAGTAAACACAAAAAAGTGGCATATGAAAAGATGTAATTAAACAGACAAAACTCTAAAAAACGAAAAATGGAATAAACATTAAACTTTAATTATGACATATCCATAGTTTGGAAAAGCATCCAAATATAAGAAGAAGAGACCTATAATATATTGATATCTCAATATAATATGTTTAAAAGGCAAGAACAATATGTACAGTATGGCCACATTTTTGCTAAAAAGGAAATTATATGTGTTTAGTTTACAGGCCTGTAAAATACATTTTTAATAGCACTAAGGGCAGAAAAGCATTTGTGACCTATAAAGTAGAAACAGAATTTAATATTTTGGCATATTCTAAAAATCAGTCAATAAAAAATAAAAGTTGGCAAAGGATATTAATGGGCAATCCCCAGGAAACTATAAACAAACAAAAAATCCTCCACTAACAATCAGAGAAGTGGAAATTATAACAATCATGGTAAATCATTTTTCATACTCAAATTGGGAAAACAAATTTGGCAAGTGAAAGGGGACACTGGAAGCCAATTACTTATTGCTGGCAAAAGTATACTTTAGTATAACCATTGTGAAGAACAAACTGATAGTTTCATCAAAATATAATAGCTATGGACCCAGCAACTTAACATTTGCATCTACAAAGAACCCTGGATATTCACTGTAGCACAGTTAACAGTGGAAAAATAGAAACAATCAAAATTCCCATCAGTAGAGCAATTGTTAAATACATTATGGCACATCACTAGAGTGGTCTGTGGTCATTTCAAAAGGATTCGATTAGGTAGATCTAGAAGTGGTTTTATGGTAAGAGCCACAAAACATAGCAGAGTGAGAAAAAGCAAATTACAGAAGAATGGGTAAAAAATAAAAAGATAAAATCCAAAAAAGCTCATTCTTAAACATAAATCATTTATATATCACATATAAATACATACACATATACACATGCATACATAGACATATGCGTATAGACAGAAAAAATTGTGGAATGGTGTTGTATTATTTCTTAAAAAGCAAACGAATATATATTAGCTCCACTTTACAAAAGAGTTAGCTTAGTCCAGCATCTAGAGAGGACTTAATCGGGCCACTCAGGCAGCAAATGAGTCTGAGACCAAAACTCAGGTTTCAGGACACCCAGCTGAGTGTTCTTCCACATTACACAACTTGGCACACTGAAATACAAGGGCACTGATTTTACAATCCTCCAGGCCCATGTTCAAATGCCAGTTTCAATACTGGCATAGTTAGGTAAACTTGGGAAAAAGAGATTTCTAAACTTTAGCATTTTCACTGTAAAATGGGCAAATTAAGACTAACTCTGTTGGTTTCCCCAGTGGCTCAATTGGTAAAGAATCTGCCTGCAACGGAGGAGACCCAGGTTCGATCCCTGGATTTGGGAGATTCCCTGGAAAAGGAAATGGCATGGACACGGGAGCTTGGCGGACTACAGTCCATGGGGTAGCAAAGAATCAGACATGACTGAGCGACTAAACAGCGAACATTAACCACAAAGTGTAAACATTACATGAAAATTAAATGAGAGCACTTTCATCTCCTTTGGTTAATAAAATCATTTTATGAAGAGTATCCTATGTGTTAATCAGCAGGGTCCAGAAATAGTCTTTGACACCTCAGATCCACACATATATTTGCCAGCTCAGTACTTCCCTGTCACTCTAAGTTGGGAGTTCTCTAAATACGTCCATGGTGACCAAACAATTCCAATTGCCTGACATTTCCTTGTGGCTCCCATGTGCGTCACGTGCTATGACCTTTCTCTCAATCATCCTGACTCAGCTCCAAACATCTAGATTATGCAATATGTGCATACTGCATATACGGTATTGTGCAATACCACATATTCTACTGATTTCTTGAGAGTGATGGCTGACCCTCAATGACAAAACCTCTGGCTATGCAGAGAGCCATTGTCTTTGGGGCCTGATTACATAATCACTCCAAACAATTTTTCTAGATTACAACTGAAAGAAACAAACACGCCATACCATTAATAGTCGGCTATTTTTCCTTAAATAAGTCACCTTGAATTTACCTGCAGCTATAACAAAATAGCAGAGACTGGATGGCTTACTGACAGAATTTACTTTGTCACAGTTCTGGAAGCTAGAAGTTCAAGATCAAGGTGCCAGGACTGACGTGGTATGATCTCTCTCTCTGGCTTGTAGATTGCCACATTCTTTCTACGTCCCCACATGGCCCTTCTGTAGGGTGTGGGCACACAGAGAGAGGGCAAGCTCTCTGGTGCCTCTGCTTACACTAATCCTATCAGATCAGAAGCCCACTCTCCTGACTTCATTTAACCTTAATTACTCCCTTGGAGGTCTCACTTCCTAATACAGCCCTAATTGAGAGGGTTAGGGCTTCTGCATATGAATTTTGGGGAGATACAGACCATTTAGTCCAGAACACCAACCACAGTGCAACCCACCTGCCTTGTCCTTTACTCACATTTATAGTCCTTAAAAATGTTCTTTTAAGATACAGATGTGTAGAGCGGACTTATGGACTCTGAGGGAGAAGGAGAGGGAGAGGGAGAGGGTGGGATGATTTGGGAGAATAGCATTGAAATATGTATACTATCATGTAAGAAATGAATTGCCAGTCTATGTTCAATGCAGGATGCAGGATGCTTGGGGCTGGTGTATGGGGATGATCTGGAGGGATGAAGTGGGGTGGGAGGTGGGAGGGGGGTTCATGTTTGGGAGTTCGTGTAAAAAAAAATAAATAAATACAAAAAATAAATAAAAAAAAAAAAGTTCTTTTATAGGCCATTCCCATCAAGTTGGAAATTTACTCTCTGGAAGAACTTGAATATTTGGAGATTTAACTATGTTCCCTCTCTTTTGGATAATTTATAAACAACCAAACAGCAAACATTAAATAAAATCAGTCTCAGATTCCTCAACCTACCTGTACCCCAGTGGGGGTGAGGGTGGCGGATCCCTGCTTGCTAGTCACAACTTAAGATTGCCGGCGCAACTAGCCTTGGTCTGTATGCTTCCCAGCTGGGGGTTGGGGGAGTGGGGTCAGGCATTTCCCGTCCAGGATTCCCTGTCTGCCAACACTGGCCCAGTGGTACCCCAGCAGGAGGCCTGCAGACTGCCAGTCCCCGCTTGTGGTTCTTTCTATGCCAGCCTTGGCCCAGCAACTTGGACAAACTCTAGCAGTGAACACACCTCTTCCAACGAGGCCTGATTCCCAACCAAGGGAGGCCGCCTGCTGCTGCCCTTCCAACTTTGTTCCTTCCTTGGGTATCCTCCCTTAGCCCAAGGGCATTCTTTATAATCCTGATTCCTTCTTAGTAGTTAATCCCTTGTAAATGGTTAATATTTCTTTATACTGAGCCTTAGCTGTTCAAGTTACCATGTGGCTTTTGTTTCTGACTGTTGAAATTATTATTGAAAAGGATAAACAAGTTTTAAAATGATGTAGTTTGGGTAGTTTATTCCCATTACACTGGCATTAAATTTTTTGGAAGAACTTAAATGTTACCTGAATTTAATAGAAAGGAAAGCTGAAAAGGCATTATCTGGGACAAAGTTTAAAAAACTACTGCCTTCATTTATAAAACGGATTTAAAAATTAAGTTTCGAGAGGATTAAGGGATGGGAACAAAATTAAAGCAACTACTACTAATAACCCAGTAAAGTATTCAGTTCAGTTGCTCAGTCATGTCTGACTCTTTGCGACCCACGGACTGTGGCACACCAGGCTTTCCTGTCCATCACCAACTCCCAGAGCCTGCTCAAACTCACATCCATCGAGTCGGTGATGCCATCCAACCATCTCATCCTCTGTCATCCCCTTCTCCTCCTGCCTTCAATCTTTCCCAGCATTAGGGTCTTTTCAAATGAGTCAGTTCTTCATATCAGGTGGCCAAAGTATTGGAGTTTCAGCTTCAGCATCAGTCTTTCCAGTGAATATTCAGAGCTGATTTCCTTTAGGATTGACTGGTTGGATCTCCTTGCAGTCCAAGGGACTCTCAAGAGTCTTCTCTCAACGCCACAGTTCAAAAGCATCAATTCTTCGGCGCTCAGCTTTCTTTATAGTACAACTCTCACATCCGTACATGACTATTGGAAAAACCATAGCTTTGGCTAGACAGACCTTTGCTGGCAAAGTAATGTCTCTGCTTTTGAATATGCTGTCTAGGTTTGTCATAGCTTTTCTTCCAAGGAGTAAGCATCTTAATTTCATGAGTGCATTCACCATCTGCAGTGATCTTGGAGCCCAAGAAAATAAAAGTCTCTCACTGTTTCCATTTTTTCCCCATCTATTTGCCATGAAGTGATAGGACCAGTTGCCATGATCTTAGTTTTCTGAATGTGGAGTTTTAAACCAACTTTTTCACTCTCCTCTCTTACTTTCATCAAGAGGCTCTTTAGTTCTGAACTTTCTGCCATAAGGGTGGTGTCATCTGCATATATGAGGTTATTGATATTTCTCCTGGCAATCTTGATTCCAGCTTGTGTTTCATCCAGCCTGGCATGTCGCATGATGTACTCTGCATATAAGTTAAACAAGCAAGGTGACAATATACAGCCTTGACATACTTCTTTCCCAGTTTGGAACCAGTCCATTGTTCCATGTCCAGTTCTAACTTTCTAATATTAGAAAGAGTAAAATGATTTTGAGGTTAAAAAACTATGTAGGTGAAATAGACCTTACCGATTCAAATCAACCATACCTACACTTAATCGGTAGAGTGTGTTTCACTATAGTTGTATTTCCCTATTGCTAGTGATATTAAGCATCTTTTCATGTATTTATAGGTCTTTTGAATATCTTACTCTTGAATTGCCTATTCAGACCTTTTGTCCATTTTTCTACTGTGTTGTTGTTTTTCTTATTAATCTGTAGATCATCACAATATATTCTGGATACTTACTTCATGGGAGTGCTATGTATCTTAAGTATCTTCTTCCATTCCAAGACTTCTTTGTATTTTCACAGATATTTTTGTTTTAGTGACGTGAAATGAGGCAGTGTTTTCCATCCGAAATTGTGTTCTTTGCCTTATTTTGAAAATCCTCCTCCTTCTAGGGACAAAATTTCATTTTTATATATTTTTCTCTAAATATCTTGAAGTTTCACCTATCACCTTTAAGGCTGTAATCCACCTGGATTATTATTGCAATGGGGTAGGCATCTAATTTTCGAGATTGATGCAATTGGCCAGAAGCGTGGCCACGGGCACTTCAGAGGCCAGAGTGAGCAGAAGAACACTCTGAACCAGCTGCTCGTGGAGATGGATGAATTCAGCTCTACCATGAACGTCATCATGCTGGCCGGCGCCAACCATCCTGACATCCTTGACCCAGCCCTGATGCAGCCGGGCTGCTTTGACCATCATATTTACATTGGTCCCCCAGAAATCAAAGGCAGGTCATCTATCTTCAGGGTCCACCTGAGTCCACTCAAGTTGGACGAGAGCCTCAGTAAGGATGCCCTGGTGAGGAAGCTTGTGGCCCTCACTCCATGCTTCACAGGTGCTGATATTTCTAATGTTTGTAAGGAAGCCGCCCTGATCACTGCCCGCCACCTAAACCCCTCTGTCCAGGAGAAGCACTTCGAGCAGGCCATTGAGAGGGTCATTGGAGGCCTTGAGAAGAAGACACAGGTCCTGCAGCCTAGCGAGATGACGGTAGCCTACCACGAGGCTGGCCATGCCATGGTGGGCTGGTTCCTGGAACACGCAGACCCCCTGCTCAAGGTGTCCATCATCCCCCGGGGCAAGGGGCTTGGCTATGCCCAGTGCCTGCCCAGGGAGCAGTACCTGTACACACGGGAGCAGCTCTTTGACCGCATGTATGCCATGCTGGGCGGTCGCGTGGCTGAGCAGCTGTTCTTCCGGCGTGTCACCATGGGGGCCCAGGATGACCTGGGGAAGGTCACCCAGAGCGCCTATGCCCAGATTGTGCAGTTCAGGACGAGCAAGAAGCTGGCCCAGGTGTCCTTCGATCTCCCACGGCCAGGCGAGGTGCTGGTGGAGAAGCCGTTCAGCGAGGCTACGGCCCAGCTCATAGATGAGGAGGTGCAGCAGCTCCTCNGATTGTGCAGTTCAGGACGAGCAAGAAGCTGGCCCAGGTGTCCTTCGATCTCCCACGGCCAGGCGAGGTGCTGGTGGAGAAGCCGTTCAGCGAGGCTACGGCCCAGCTCATAGATGAGGAGGTGCAGCAGCTCCTCGGCTCCACGCCTGCGCGCACCCTGGACCTGCTCACATGCTGCCGTGAGCAGGTGGACAAGGTGGGCAGGCGGCTGCTGGAGGAGATGCTGGAGTAGGCCGACACGGTGGAGCTGCTCGGGCCACAGCCATTCGCCGAGAAGATCACCTACGAGGAGCTCGTGGAGGGCATGGGCGGCCTGGAAGAGGACATGGCCCTTCCCGAGGGTCTGTAGGGCTGGCGTGGGGGGCCCGCTGCAGGAGAGCCCAGCCTAGCGCCTCCGCCTGGAAAGCAGCCTCCAGGACCCCCAGGAAGCAAATTAAAGCACATGTAATCGAAGCAATGGCACCCCACTCCAGTACTCTAGCCTGGAAAATCCCACAGACAGAAGAGCCTGGTGGGCTGCAGTCCATGGGGTCGCTAAGAGTTGGACACGACTGAGCAACTTCACTTTCACACATCGAAGAAGGAAATGGCAACCTATCCAGTGTTCTTGCCTGGAGAATCCCAGGCACAGGGGATCCTGGTGGGCTGCCATCTATGGGGTCGCACAGAGTTGGACACGACTGAAGCAACTTAGCAGCAGCAGCAGCAGGCACATAAATTTACTTTTGCTTCCCACACAGAACACTTCAACTCTAATCAAGTCCTACTGTTTTGTATATCACTGTTATCCAATATTTGAGATCCAGTTTGGTTTAGCTTTCAAGATAATAATAATTATTGTTGTAATATGTAGTCAATATTTAAGATTTACTTCATCTTTACCAATTTCTTTATTTACTGTTGCTTCTTAAATTTCACCCTTTTTTCATGTTCATTTCTGATAGTCACTCTTTAATAGTTCCTTCAATGATGATCAGAGATTGGTAAGCAATCTCAGACTTATGAAAAACGACTTTATTTTATCCTCATTCCTAAATGATAATTTATCTAGGTAAAGATATCTAATGGTAGTTACTTTCTCTTACCTCTTTGAAAATACAGTCTAGTTGTCTCCTGACTTCTATCCACTGTCACAAATTAGTCTTCAATCAGGCCAACAGCCATGCCTTCCTAGGAAACTGGTTCTATCTTCCTTTATTTTTGATTTTCAGTTTCACTATAATCTGACCATTTTTATTTATCCTTCTCAGGACTGTTTATGCTTCCTGAATCTGAGGATTAATGTTTGTGTTCCTTCTAAGAATTGTTCAGGTATTCTCTCTTAGAATACTGCTTCTCATTCTCTCGGTTCTCTGAGCCTGTAATCCGTAACTGAGGAATTTTAGACCTTTCAGTCTATCTTCCAATCTCTTAAACACTCCTTAGTATTTCCCAATTCTTTCTCTTTTTTTTTTTTGGCTGTGATGGTCTTGCTCACTGTGCGGGCTTTTCTCTAGTTGACACAAGGGCTACTCTCTAGTTGTGACCTCAAAGGCTTCTAATTGTGATGGCTTCTCCTGCTGCAGAGCATGGACCCTAGGGTACTCAGGCTTCAGTAGTTGCGGCTTACAGGCTGTAGAACACAGGCTCAGTAGTTGTGGCACATGGGCTTAGCTGCCCCACAGCATGTGGGATCTTCCTAGACCAGGAATCTAATCCATTTCTCCTGCATTGGCAGGTGGATTCTTTACCACTGGACCACCAGGGAAGTTCTGCCATTTCTTTAAAAGTGTGTTACATTCTGTGTAGTTCCTCAAAATTATCTTCCAGATTACTAATTGCCTCTTCAGTTATGTTTTATATGCTGTCTAATCTATCCAACCTCAAAGACCATATTTTACATTGTGAGAAGTTCTATTTGATTCTTTATTATAATCTACCATTCTTCATACTGATTTCCCATTATGTCTTTAATCATTCTGAATATCCTTAATTGACAGACTCAACCAAATGATCCTATTATTAAACTGTGAGGAATATATATAATCACTCAGTTTGCTGAGTTTATGAGTTTATCCTCCTAGAGGCCTTCTCTGTAGAAATTACAGGTGGCCAGTGTTTGGGGCATTTCCCTCAAAGAAGTTTTGCATTTTTTTCTGCCGGCTTTATCAGGTTTTTTTTTTTTTTTTCCACCCAGGGTAATAGAAGTGCTAACTCTAAACCCGTATGAGGCAGTGTTGTTGTTTATTTGCTAAGTCATGTCCAACTCTTTTGCAACCCCATGAACTGTAGCTCACCAGGTTCCTCTGTTCAGGGATTTCCCAGACAAGAATTCTGGAGTGGGTTGCCATTTCCTTCTCACAGGGATCTTCCCAACCCAGGGATTGAACCCGCATCTCCTGCATTCGCAGGCAGATTCTTTACCACTGAGCCACCTGGNGTTTATTTGCTAAGTCATGTCCAACTCTTTTGCAACCCCATGAACTGTAGCTCACCAGGTTCCTCTGTTCAGGGATTTCCCAGACAAGAATTCTGGAGTGGGTTGCCATTTCCTTCTCACAGGGATCTTCCCAACCCAGGGATTGAACCCGCATCTCCTGCATTCGCAGGCAGATTCTTTACCACTGAGCCACCTGGGAAGCCCCATGAGGTAGTGTGGGACCATTTTTATACATTCTCGGGAGAGTCCTTTTTTCCACTTAGAGCCCACGCAGACATCTTCAGGCTTCCCTGTCATTGCCTAGTACTGGTGGTGGTGGGGGGTTGGTCTGGGGAATCACTCGTTCATCATTTATTCTGTTGCTGTAGGCTCTGGCTTTAGGGAGATGGAATTTCAGTTCCAGCTTTCCAAGGTCTTGTCTCCTGTCCCCAAGAAGTCCTTAAAATCCAAACCCCCAGGATTCCATGAATAACGACTCACTGCTCTCTCACTGAAGCCACAGCTCACACTATTCTAGCTCCTAGTTTCCTCTTTACTTCTGCCCTGGCAATTTCCTTTAGTTTCTTAAAAGGGCGGAATGGTATTTAAAAGGATGTTTTAAAATATTTTGATGACAGATTATGGAGCATGCTGTATGGATAAAACCAGAAGTCTAAACCATTTATTTTATTAAGTGAACATCCCATAATTTATTTAGGAGCATTTTCTTTTCACTTAAAAGCTATTCTCCCAACGCAATATATTTCACAGCCGACAAAGACCAATATATATCTACTGCTCATTCTCTAGTTTTTCCTTAGAAAGAGGACTTGTGTTAGCTGGGCCCAAGAGCACACAGAACAAGGTCATATCTCTCAGGCTTTGTTGCAGTTGGATAGGCCATTTGATAAGTCAACTTAAAGGCTGCTGACTCAGCCAGACAGGGCACAGGAGAGTAAAGGCAAGGTCATCATCCTGACTTCTTTCTCCTGACCTCAAGCCAACTGCTCCTCATGGCACTGTGCTTTTACTTATTTCAACCTATGTTATTTCCATAATCACTTTAATCCCTGAGTGTAAAGCTGTGGCACAGGGCAATCAGTAGTCATGTACAGATGTGAAGGTTGCTCAGTCATGTGTGACTCTTTGCGACCCCATGAATCACAGCACGCCAGGTCTCCCTATCCATCACCAACTCCCAGAGTTCACCCAAACTCATGTCCATCGAGTCGATGATGCCATCCAGCCATCTCATCCTCTGTTGTCCCCTTCTCCCCCTGCCCCCAAATCCCTCTCAGCATCAGGGTCTTTTCCAGTGAGTCAACTCTTCACATGAGGTGGCCAAAGTACTGGAGTTTCAGCTTCAGCATCAGTCCTTTCAAAGAACACCCAGGACTGATCTCCTTTAGAATGGACTGGTTGGATCTCCTTGCAGTCCAAGGGACTCTCAAGAGTCTTCTCCAACACCACAGTTCAAAAGCATCAATTCTTTGGCGCTCAGCTTTCTCCACAGTCCAACCTTTACATCCACACATGACCACAGGAAAAACCATAGCCTTGACTAGACAGACCTGGCAAAGTAATGTCTCTGCTTTTGAATATGCTATCTAGGTTGGCCATAACTTTCCTTCTAAGGAGTAAGCATCTTTTAATTTCATGTCTACAATCACCATCTACCCAGTGATTTTGGAGCCCCCCCAAATAAAGTCTGATAGTTTCCACTGTTTCCCCATCTATTTCACATGAAGTGATGGGACCGGATGCCATGATCTTCGTTTTCTGAATGTTGAGCTTGAAGCCAACTTTTCACTCTCCTCTTTCACTTTCATCAAGAGGCTTTTTAGTTCCTCTTCACTTTCTGCCATAAAGGTGGTGTCATTTGCATATCTGAGGTTATTGATATTTCTCCTGGCAATCTTGATTCCAGCTTGTGCTTCTTCCAGCCCAGCGTTTCTCATGATGTACTCTGCATAGAAGTTAAATAAGCAGGGTGACAATATACAGCCTTGACGTACTCCTTTTCCTATTTGGAACCAGTCTGTTGTTCCATGTCCAGTTCTAACTGTTGCTTCCTGACCTGCATATAGGTTTCTCAAGAGGCAGGTCAGGTGGTCTGGTATTCCCAGCTCTTGAAGAATTTTCCACAGTTTATTGTGGTCTGCACAGTCAAAGGCTTTGGCATAGTCAATAAAGCAGAAGCAGATGTTTCTCTGGAACTCTCTTGCTTTTTCCATGATCCAGCAGATGTTGGCAATTTGATCTCAAGTTCCTCTGCCTTTTCTAAAACCAGCTTGAACATCTGGAAGTTCATGGTTCACATATTGCTGAAGCCTGGCTTGGAGAATTTTGAGCATTACTTTATTAGCGTGTGAGATGAGTGCAATTGTGCGGTAGTTTGAGCATTCTTTGGCATTGCCTTTCTTTGGGACTGGAATGAAAACTGACCTTTTCCAGTTCTGTGGCCACTGCTGAGTTTTCCAAATTTGCTGGTATACTGAACGCAGCACTTTCATAACATCATCTTCCAGGATTTGAAATAGCTCAACTGGAATTCCTTCACTTCCACTAGCTTTGTTTGTAGAGATGCTTTCTAAGGCCCACTTGACTTCACATTCCAGGATGTCTGGCTCTAGGTGAGTGATCACACCATCGTGATTATCTTAGTCGTGAAGATCTTGTTTGTACAGTTCCTCTGTGTATTCTTGCCACCTCTTCTTAATATATTCTGCTTCTGTTAGGTCCATACCATTTCTGTCCTCTATTTTGCCTGTCTTTGCATGAAATGTTCCCTTGGTATCTCTACTTTTCCTGAAGAGATCTCTAGTCTTTACCATTCTGTTGTTTTCCTCTATTTCTTTGCTGAGCAGCCAATAAATAATTGATGCTTTTCAACTGTGGTGTTGGAGAAGAGTCTTGAGAGTCCCTTGGACTGCAAGGAGATCCAACCAGTCCAGTTGATATCTAAAGGATATCAACTGTGAATATTCATTGGAAGGACTGATGCTGAAGCTCCAACACTTTGGCCACCTGATGTGAAGAGCTAACACACTGAAAAAGACCTTGTTTCTGGGAAAGACTGAAGGTGAAAGGAGAAGGGGGTGACAGAGGATGAGATGGTTGGATGGCATCACCGATTCAATGGACATGAGTTTGAGCAGACTCTAGGAGATAGTGAAGGACAGGGAAGCCGGCCGTGCTGCAGTCCATGAGGTTGCAAAGAGTCAGACACCACTTAGCAACTGAATGACTACAACAGGGCAATCACAAGCAGCCTTGGGCAGAGATCACTGCAGAGGGAGGACCTGAGGGAAAGAAAGGGGAGGAAGATCTGTACTTTCTCAGGCAGAAGCTAAACATTAAGTGAAGATCAAATTGCTTCTGACTAGTACGTGATACTGTGAGTGAATCAGGAATTATGCCAGAGTGTCTCCACCCATTTTTCTAGGTCAGGTAACTGTCCCATCTGTCCCCCAATACCTTTTTTGTCCAAAGGAATTAAACTTCCTAGGGAATCACTGTACCCACCTACAATTAAGAGAGCACAGCTGCAGGTACCTGAATTACATATGCATTAAAGAATGCCACTTTCTCTACAGATTTTAAGAGAATCTAAGTCCTGAATAAAACATATCAATGAAAAATGGAAGAATCATGTTTCCAGAATTTTTCTCTCAGCCGATCATCAAACAATGCACCCCCTATAATCCCAGCAACTTCTGCTCTTATAAATCTTGACATTTAGATCACTACACTGTGGTTCATTTTTCCATATGCTCCCAGTTTTCACCATTCTACTGAAGATCAATGTTCAACTTGATCTATGGCTTCAGCCAAGCTTCGAATTCTGAGAGATGAGGGGTGTGGGGAGAAGACACAAGTGCTATTCTCTTATAATCTGCCAGCAGGTGGCAGGCACCTAGAGAAGTTTGCCTCCTGGCCTACAGTTTTATAAAACCTTTTAAGTAACTACCATAAGGACTCAGGATAAGTTCTAGATTTTAATTTTTTGGTGATATATGGGTGTAATATTTTTGAAAGTTAAATACTTAGTTCATGATAGCACTTTTGAGTAATAAACTTTAGAATATTTGAATTGCAATCTTTTGTTGGTTTCTGTGACCTTTCTGGCTTTCTTTAATCTGTCTGGGTCTCAGCTTTTTGCAGAGTTCCATTTCTCTGTTGGTCTTGTAAATTGCTGATCCTCACCAGGGCTCTCTCCTTAAGTGCTTTTCTCTTGTTATGTGTATTCTGAATAACGTCATACATTCTTACGACTTTCAACACTTGACAACTCCCAAGTCAGTATCTATAGTACAGATTTCTCTCCAGTGCTTCTGACCTATGTATTGAGCTGGAAACATCCCTTAAGCTCTCCAAAGATGCTTTGATCCACTGTGCAAGTTAGAAATTCATCATCCATGTACACTATCCCTAACCTGTCTTTTTATTTCTCCTGAGGACATAGTCTCAGTGAACTGCTGCACTACCCACCCAAGTCACCCAAAACAAAAACTTGAATCTCATCCTAGACACTTTCATCTCTCTCATTCCTGAAGACCAATCAACTGCCAATCCTGTTGACCTCCTAATCTCTCTCCCATCCAGCAACTTCTAAGTGCCTCACTGTCATTTTCCTAGTAAGGTCACAACCATCTCTTGTCTAAAGAAATATCACTGTTAAAAACTGCTTGCCATGGAAATTCCTTGGTTGTCCAGTGGTTAGATCCCATGCTCTCTCTACTGTGGGACTCAGTCAGAGAACTACCATCCCACAAGCCTCAAAGCACAGCAAAAATGAAACAACATAAACTGCTTGATGTGTATTTTCTTTTTAACAAAGGATGTGGAGAACCATATCCTCTAACATTCTCTCCTGAGGCAATAGCATCTCACCTGGCCACCCTGTGACAAATAAATCTACCAGATCCTGAAAGTGAAAAAGTGAAGGTGTCAGTGAACTCTTTGTGACCCTATGGACTGTATGTAGGCCATCAGGCCCCTCTATCCATGGAAGTCTCCAGGCAAGGTACTGGGGTGGGTTGCCATGCCCTTCTCTAGGGGACCTCCCCGACCCAGGGATCAAACCCAGGTTTCCTGCAATGCAGGCAGATTCTTTACCATCTGAGCCACCTGGGAAACCCAGATTCTACCAGGAAAACAAAAGAGGGGATCACCTAGTTTAACCTCCTATACAACTAGGTTATTCTACACAGAATTTACCTATCTTCAGCTTCCCATCTATGTGACTCCTCTCATAAAATTCTTCTACATTTACACATCTGGCAAGTTCTTCAATATTCTGAGAAAGAAGAAGCATTACCTCAAGTATCAAAATGTGTTGCCTTAAAAAGAGGTTGGAAAAGGTATACAGTGAAAGAAACTTAAAAATACATGATCACTGGCCTTTATTATAGAAATACACAAAAGAGATAAAAAATAAAAAAACATTGTTCTCATTTCTTAAGATGAACAAATCATAAAATAGGTCATGCCTTAAAAATAATATATAAAATAGTAGGTTAAGGTATGTTAAGCAACCTAGCAGATTTTAAAAATTCTGACCCTGAAACAGAAAGCCACTTTTAGAACAAAAATTTTTCCACTGATAAAAATAGTGCTTTAAGGTTAACTGTAGGGTTCTGTTAGGAAAAAGCAAAAGAGTTCCAGAAAAACATCTATTTCTGAGGCCAGACGGTGACTTTCGGGAAACGTTAAAGGAAGCTCAAGATGAGGGATGGCTGACTTTGTGAGCCAAGTAGTGAGGGCTGTGTTTACCTTGCTGAACAGTTGAGGTTTTATTCTGAAGGCAAGGGGGAGCCAGGACAAGTTCTGAAGCCAAAAAGGGAGACTAGTCTATATGCAGTGTCTGCATTTTAGGACAATCCCTCTAGCTGCCATGGGGTGAGTCTTCGGAGAGGAGACAGGCAGCATGAGATTCTGACCTGTGAAGTCCACAGTTGAGCTTGGCCCAGCAGGACAGGGAGAGACATCGAAGAGGTGAGATCCCCCGGTGCCTTGTGAGACACGGAGGGTGAGGCAGTGGGTGAATTTTATTCCTAGGACCCTGGCCTGGGGAACTGGCGCAGTAAAGGCTGTCCTTATGTGTTTCAGGAACACTTTCAGCAGTGAGATGCAGAAACCTAACAGTGACTTGAACAATAAAAAAGGTTTTAATTATCTTACATCCTGATAAGTCTGGAGGTAAGCCATCTAGGGC
The DNA here is from genome assembly GCA_006410675.1 of Oreotragus oreotragus. NCBI lineage: Eukaryota > Metazoa > Chordata > Mammalia > Artiodactyla > Bovidae > Oreotragus > Oreotragus oreotragus. The sequence continues at coordinate 267,378 of SJYX01009652.1, read as the reverse complement.
TGCTTTAACATCTCAAGAGTGTCATTAAAGATCTAGGATCTTTCCTTCTTTTTGCTCCCCTATCCTCAATGTATTTGCTCGTTAACCTCACGGTTAACAGCAAGATGGCTGCTGTAGCTCCCGACATTTTCATGGCAGGAAGACTAGGAAAGAGGTGATCATAGCCATGTCTGTTCCCTTAAATCAAGAAAAACAAAGCTTCCAGAAGATTCCACCTATAAGTCAATGTCCATCCTTAGCTTGAAGAAAACTGGAAAAGTGAGTTTTAAAATTTCTGGCACCAGTAGTGGAGGCATGTAAGAAAGAAAGGGGCTGAGAACAGATCTTGAGTTAGTAGTGTCACCAAGCAAGATGAAAAGCTTTGGAGGAAAAGGCAGCTTAGCTCCACGCCTGGGGAGGAGTGGGTTGTGGAAAAAAAGCAACCTCAACTCAAGAGAGGATTCTTGACAGTCCCTTGGACAGCAAGGAAATCCAACCAGTTTATCCTAAAGGAACCCTGAACATTCATTGGAAGGACTGAAGCTGAAGTTCCAGTACTTTGGTCACTTGATGACAAGAGCCGACTCATTGGAGAAGACTCTGGTGCTGGAAAAGATTAAGGGCCTGTGTCTCTGGGCCTTGGTTTCCTCCTGTTACTGTGTGAGAGACCAGACCCTTCCTGATTCCACAGCAAGCACTGAGGTGTCAAGTGTGCACAACGATGTTCAAAGGAATTCTCTAGGAACCTGCGGCACCATCTGGAACCCACTCATCCAGCCAGATAATAAAACCCTGGCAGGCGGCGAAGAAAGGCTGCTGGCCAGGGACCAGCCCACCTCACCCTCCCGCTGAGGTCACCCACCCAGGGGTCCCCCCGGAACCTCCCGGTGCCGGTGGTGGGCCCCACCATCAGACCCTAGTGCTGATCCAAACAGGCTTCCTGGACACAGAGCTCTCTCTGTCAGGATGCACAGTCCACCCTGGTGGGGGTGCGGGGGGTTTGGGTCGGCCGTCCCATGTCAGAGGTGGGATCTGAGACCCTGGGCTATTGCAGGGGCAGCTGTGGGTCCCCATCAGGCTGGAAGACTCCTCGATGTGAGATTGCAAGGACTGGACCAGGCGTCCTAGCTCCCTGCATGCTGACCATGGGCAGATCACTTCACCCCCATGAGCTTTGGCGTTCTCAACTGTAACATGGAGTTCACACCGCCTGGCACCCTGGGGCCTTGCCACAGCCCTGGGAGACCAGCATCCTTAGCAACCCGTCTTGCAGAGGAGAAGACTGAGGCCACAGAAGTCCCCTGACCAGGAAACGGCAGAGGCTGAAACCCACTCAGGTCTGTGGCTCCAGAACCTGGGCTTTGTCCCAGCACAGGCTTGCCCACCCCCCGAAGGCATTGTGCGTCGTGAAGGCGGAGCCCGCGTGGCTGACCGGCGCGGGGGCGGGTGACGAGCGGGGTGGGGATGGTCGATCGGCGGGGGTGATGGCTGCCCTGAGGCTGGAGCTTCGCCCCTCGACAGCCCGAGCCCCTCCCCCCCACCCCCCCCCGCCGGGCCCCCGCGAGCCGGGGGGGCAGGCGT
>SJYX01009652.1:189544-264828 GCA_006410675.1 Oreotragus oreotragus | reverse complement strand
CCCCCCCAGGCTGGCCAGCAGCGAGCTGGGGTGACACAGTTGGCAAAACACATTAGCATCTTCCTCTCTGCTAATTAGTTTTGTGAAGAATTATTTCTTTATCTGTTATTTTCACCAGAGAGCAATTGGAGCTGCAGGAATGTGGTGACAGGTGTTACGTGAAAGGGGAGGAAAGGAGCATGCCCCTTGCCCAGAGCTGGATCGTCTCCATGTGGACACGAACGGGGGTCAGGGAGCCCACGGGTGTGAGGGGAGAGGCCGGGGGAACAGTACAAACCCCAGGCATGAGTAGAGGGGGGACCCACACCCCCAGAGTCTGGAGAAGCATGCCCGCCCTGGACGGTGTCTGCCTGAAGGTCAGAGGGCGGCGCGGGGTGGAAGGCCGTCCCCAGCCCGCCCCGTGTGGCCTCTCTCTGTCTGCTGAGGAAACCTCCCTCCATCTCTCACATCTCCTCCGGGGAGGGGTTGCAGACATTTGGGAGCAGAGCACAGTCCTGCCTTCTCGCCCTTGTCCAGGCCCCTCTCCCAGTCATCCTGGCACCTGTGAACATGCCACATGTCTCAGTGGTTTCCGAGGTCAACCATGCCTGAGCACACGTGGAGTCAGTAAGTGCTGGTTAAAGGGGCGACTGGTATGAGGCGATGGCTGCAGGCTGAGCAGGAGAAGGAGGGCTTCCTGGAGGAGGAGGCTGGGACTGTGTGTTCAGTGACTGTGGGATGAGGCACACAGTACGGGCTGGATCACTTACCCAGAGGGCCTCCCTGAGACATGACTGCTTCCTGAAGGCAGTGAGGTTGTGTCTGACGCTGGGGCCTGTCTCAGCACTGGCCTGACTCAGATAGCTGTGTGTTTGAGGGACCTCACCACTGTGGGCGTTTGCTCACTTGCTGAGAAAATGAATGGAGACACTGTGATGTAACCAGAAGACAACGTGGTCCAGTGCCTTGAAAATGGAGCTTTCCTTTAATTCAGCATTTCCACTTCAAAATAATCTGTCCTAAGGAAGTATATCTCAAACTATTTCTGCAAGTATGTTCATCATGATGCTAGTTCAGATAGAACATAAAACATAAAACAATACAAATGTTCATTCACAGGGGACTGTTTCAGGAAATTATATCAGTGCAAATACTGGAGTGAATAGCCATTCCCTTCTTCAGTAAAGGAATAGCCATTCCTTCTGGGTTGGGATCATCCCAACCCAGGGATCGAACCTGAGTCTCCTGCATTGCAGGCAAAGTCTTTACTATCTGTGTCACTGGGGGAGCCCTTACATCAGTATAATAGAGCACACACAGTTAATCGCAAAGAATCATATTTCCCTGGCCAGGGATCAAACCTGCAACCCCCGCACTGGAAGGAAAGTCCTGACCACCTGGCCCCCAGGGAAGTCTCAAGAGCGCAACCTGACAGCAGCAGCGTTATGCATTGTCAAAGCATTCTATAAAAGCATATGCTGCTCTTTTAATTGAAAAGCTAGGAGAAAACCATTTTTAAGGATTAGAAAACAGTCATGATTTCTTTAGGCCACAGAGTCAGCTCATCTCAGCAGTTCTCAGATCAGCTGGGTCAGACACAGCTGGCCTTGGTCTGGTCAGGTTGGTTGAGCTGATTCAGGTGTTTTTACTGAGGTGCCAGGGCTTCCCAGGTGGCTCAGGGGAAAGGACCCGCCTGCCAGCGCAGAAAAGGTAAGAGACACGGGTTCGAGCCCTGGATAGGGAAGATACCCCAGAGAAGGTCATGGCAACCCACTCCAGTATTCTTGCCTGGAGAATCCCACGGACAGAGGAGCCTGGCACGTGCTGCGATTCATGGGGTCGCAAAGAGTCGGACACGACTGAGCGACTGAACTGAACTGAACTGTAGGGTTCTAAACAAAGTCTTGTCAACATCTCTCTGTAACATTAATAAGATCCAAGTCCATATTTACAGAAAAATTTTGGCAAGCCAAGCTTGCACAATTAAAACAAATAAAATGTCACATGATTTGGTCTCCCACAGCCCAGAATTTTGACCTTGGCTGAAGTCTTCCCAATTCTAATGCTATAAATAACTACTTTAGTTGAATAAAATATGAAACTATTAATTCTCACAGGATGGGGTTGTGTCTTTTCAATGTGTATGTCCTGGGCAAATATTTAGCATGGGTTTATTTGCTCAACAAATATTTACTGTGTGCCTACTAGGATTAGAGGGCTTCCCTGCTGGCTCAGTGGTAAAGAATCCGCCTGCCAGTGCAGGAGACACAAGAGACGTGGGTTCAGTCCCTGAGTCGGGAGGATCCCTGCATGAAAAAATGGCAACCCACTCCAGTATTCTTGCCTGGAGAATCCCATGGACAGAGGAGCCTGGCAGGCTACAGTTCATGGAATGGCAAAGAGTCGGACNGAGACGTGGGTTCAGTCCCTGAGTCGGGAGGATCCCTGCATGAAAAAATGGCAACCCACTCCAGTATTCTTGCCTGGAGAATCCCATGGACAGAGGAGCCTGGCAGGCTACAGTTCATGGAATGGCAAAGAGTCGGACACAACTGAGGGACTAAACAACAAGAAACCAGGAATAGGCTCCATACCAGGCAATGAAGACATAAAGGTGATCAAGACCAACACTATGCTGCTCCTTAAAAGACTAAGAGAGCAGAGAAGACAGTTAACAAAAAATTGCAAAAAGTCATCATCTGGGAATACAGGATAAGCAGGGGTATTTGAACAAATCTATCAGGGAAGGCCTTCTGGAGGAAGTTCAGAGGCAGTGTCTTTAAAACAAACATCTTCAAGGTAACAGAACTGTATGTCTGTAGGCTACTGTTGTTCACTCCCATCAGTTATATTATTCTCATAACAGCTACAGGTTAATTTATATGCTAGGTTTATGTTCAGTATAAAATGAAGCTTAAAAGAGGCTTTATAAATCAAAGTTTCTTAGCTATAGTATGAAACATCAAAAGGAATCACTTCTACCACTTCAGGGAAATCAAATATAAGCATAATAAATGAAGAGGCAACACAAGTTGAAACTATTTCTGACACATGGCAGATTGAGCTCATGACTTTCAGCCCCTTCCTCTTTTAACCACATTAAGATCACAATAAATGAATCTCTCAAAAGGTGTAAACACACAAGGACTAAAAAAGGAAAGGAGACTTAAACACTCAAGAGAATTCATCAGACTTGTAAAATTGCAGACCTAGAGGAGTGATAATTGACCTAGAGAAGCAGAGGCGCTCCCTGGGTGCCGTGGAGGAGGAGGCCAAACAGAAGTTGGCTGATTTTCAGCACAGACCCCAGAAAGGATGAGGCCCAGGGAACACATGTTGTCATGGAAGCAGAGCAAGCAGTGGGGCTGAAAACAGAGGATGAGATAACAGCATGGAAGCCCATCCCTGGACGCTCCCCCAGCAAACATGCTCTCACACGAACATGCACCTGTGCCTGAATCCAGAAGACAACTGCTCCTCCCAACTCACCTATTCTTTACAGAAGTGCAATGACACCAGAGAAAAAAACTTTTAAAATACTGACATTTGGATGCCACCCTAATGAAAAGCCCAAATTACCAAATGAAAAGTCATGCTCAGGTACAAAGAGCTTCTCAAATTCAGACAGGCAGCAACCACAGGTAAGCAAGGAAAACCTCCAAAAAGGAAGTGAGAGCTTAGAAAATCAAACAAAAAATTTTTTTAAAAATCTAGAACAACACAATGCATAGAGTAGTAGACAATTTTTAAAAACCCTATAATGAATATCCTTATGATACAAAGAGTACTTTAGCAGCCATAAAACAGAATGCTGAAACACATGAATAGCAGAGAACACAAAATAGTTCTTTGAATTAAAAAATTAGGATAGTTGAAATATAACATTTAAAAGGCAGGTTGGAAGATAAAGTCAAAGATACTTCTCATAAAAATAAAAAGATTAAAAAGCTAGAATTTAAGTAAGATTAGAATTTGAATTAGATTAGGATCTGTCAGGAAGTGTAACTTCAGACTGACACAGATTCCAGAAAAAGAAAACAGAGAAGAAACTCTCCAAGAAAAAATACAAGAAAAGTACAAAGAACTTTCAGATGTAAATTTCCTTACTGAAATGATCCTTAAGTATAAGGCACAATAAACGAAAAAATGCCCACACCAAAGCTCATTATCCTGAAATTTTCAAACACCAGGGATAAAAAGATTATAAAAGTTTTCAGAGGGCAGGAAAAATAAAATACAAAAGGAATAAGGGTAAGACACAACTTCAGTATTATTTGATTTTTAAAACAATGTACAAGAATTTTTATAAACACCAAGCAATAATAATGTAGGTAAATAAATAGACAATAAATAAGTAAACAAATGAATAAAAAAAAATACAAGTTTGCTGAATGCTCAATACATGCTAGGAGTGCCATTCTAACTCCTTTAAATATATTAACTCATTTAACTGTCACAACTCTATGAGACAGACTCTATTAATTTCACAGATGAGGAAACAGGCATTGAGTTTCAGTAATGACACAACTAGGAAGTGATAAAACCAGAGTCCCAGCTTTCTGAGTGTGGGCTTTCAAAAACTGCATGACACTCTCTCAACTTTAACAGTAAAACTGATTTTTTAGAAAGAAGAAAATACCATTTGAATCTTCAATGTTCCCAGATAACTGTGGTTGATTAAAAGGCTTCCCTTGTGGCTCAGCTGGTAAAGAAACCCCCTGCAATGTGGGAGACCTGGGTTAGATCCCTGGGTTGGGAAGATCCCCTGGAGAAGAGAAAGGCTAGCCACTCCAGTATTCTGGCCTGGAGAATTCCGTGGACTGTATAGTCCATGGGGGTTGCAAAGCCTCGGACATGACTGAGCACTTTTCACTTTCACTTGGTTAAACAGGACACAAGCTTAACATGGGTTTGTGGCAGGGGCAAGGGGGTGAAGGTTGAGGGTATTTGCTAGTATTTTAAGCATTCACTGTATAAATATACTTAGTGCTATGTATTTGTGATTTGCTACTAGAAGGTCCTTAATATAGATTCCCTGCTCTAAATACATCAACAGTCTCCACCAAAGAACTGATGAACTTGTATCAGATCACCATCACCTATTTGGGCAAAGAATAAAGGGTATATAAATTATATTAAAGTTCAAAACAGAATAGCTGTCTCCTTCCCCAATTATTGTCATCTAAGCCCTTCACACTCTTCCTGTCTTGCAAGAATTTTCCTAGATGACTTCCTAGTCATGCATGACTCTTAATACACTACTAGTAAGGCTTCCCTGGTGGCTCAGAGGTTAAAGCGTCTGCCCTGGGTTGGGAAGATCCCCTGGAGTAGGAAATGGCAATCCACTCCAGTATTCTTGCCTGGAGAATCCCATGGACGGAGGAGCCTTGTAGGTTACAGTCCATGGGGTCGCAAAGAGTCGGACACGACTGAGCGACTTCACCTCACCTCAGTAAGACAAAAGCTTCCTGCCGCTCTTCTCACTCTTGCCTTATACTCACCTTTACCTTATATTGTCAACTACATGATACCTGAAAAGTTTCCTCTGAAGTTCCTCTACAAGAGTTAATCCTCTTTCAGTTTCCTACTTTTACTGTCCTATCCAACTTCTCGCTTATTGACCGTACTTAAGAGTATCTGGCTTTACTGGGGGAGGAGGGAGGGAGAGAAATATACTTTTTGAATAATTGTTGTTTTTTTTTTAAAATCTGGTAACATCTTCACTGTTCTTTCTGACCTATGTATGATAAGGAGGCTACACAGTTTTGGCATTTCCGCTCTTGGGACTCATAAGCCTCCAAACAATAATGCAGTGGCCTCTGGGATCTCAGACCACGCCTTTGATGCGCTCCTACGGCGCTGAACCTCCCTGATCATGCGCTGAGGCCCGGGAGTATGTTCTCTAGCGTGATGCAGCCCTTCTTTTTGCCGTGACTTTCAGCCTGCCTTGTCCTTGGCTTCGGCTGGGTCGGGGTTTTTTGTTTTATTTTGTCGTGGGTTTGGGCTTTGGTGGCTTGGTGGAGGCTGCAGCAACCTAAAGGTCCTGATGTGATGCGTCAAGACATGTGATGCACCAGGTGTGTCTTCCCCACGCAGGGTGAACAGACTCGGGGCTGCCCGGCCTAGAAGGTTTCGGTCTCGCTCACAGGACGTCCCCGATCGGCGGCCCCAGAGTCACACCGCGACAACCCCCAACGTCGGGTCTCACGCGCGCCCCGCGCAGCCTTCACCCCGTCTCTCCCGGCGCTCAGGCGTTAACACCTGGCCGTCCTCGCCCCAGGAGTCACCTGCCGGCCAGCCCAGGCGCGCGCAGGCGCTCCCACGCACGTACCGTCTCCTTGGCAGCGGCGACCGGGATGGGAAGCAGCCCCCCGCCGCCGGGCGGGTCCTCTGGCTCGGCAGCCGCGCTCTCCGAGGGGAGCCAGGGGCCCGCCGCCCGCGCGGAGTCGGCCCTGGGGTCCCCGTACAGCTGGTAGCACACCAGGCCGACCAGACCCCCGCCGGCCGCGGCCGCGAAGCTCAGCTCCCGCCAGCGCCGCCGCCGTCTCCAAGCCGCCTCCGCCACAGCCCCCTCGTCCTCCTCCCGGCAGGAAAAGGGCCGGCCCGGAGGGCCCGGGGCTGTCCCCGCAGGCCGCCCCCACGGCCCAGGGGCGGGATGATGAGGCGAGCACGGAGGCGGCAGCCGAGGCGGCGGCCACAGGAGCCTCCGCAGCGCAGCCATAGCGGGAGCTGCCCGCGCCTCAGCCAGGAGGGGGCGGGTGAGGGGGCGGAGGGGGGGCCCGAAACCTCGCGAGAAGTCGGTGCGCCGAGCTTCGCCGCTGCCCGAGAGCGACCCTACGATTGCCGCCCCTCACTGGAGTCACCTGTCGGAGCGCTTTCGGCTGAGGGGTGTAGAGGAGTGGGGGGAGGGGGAGAGTCTCTGGCTGCGAATAAGCCTGGGGAGGAAGAGGCACAACCGGCTGCTCCTCTGCCCTGCATTCCCGGTCAACCCCGCGGTCATAAATATCTCGCGCCTGCCTCCGGAGACACCTGACTGCGAGAGAATCCAACACCGCAGGCGACAGCCCGGGTCGGCGGGGCTGGGCCGAGCCCTCGGTTGCCAGGGTGTCCCGGCGCCCCTCCGCTGACTGGGTCCTCCGCCTCTGCTTCGCGGGGGTGGGTCTCCGTCAGCCTAGCGCCCCGCTAAGAAAGTCATGTCCCCTAACGGTATCCTGATCTTCAGATAGACCGTGAATAATTTGCAATTGTATCTTCAGGCGTTGCGACAAAAAAATGGCACATAAAAATTTGGCTCAAGTCATAAAACTGTTAAGTCAAAGAATTTATTACGTAACAGTTTCTGATATTTTGATGGGAGAAGGCTAATACTGTTTGAGGGGAGAAGGCTAATATATTTTTTTTTTTTTTGAAGGAGAGGTACAACTGCTTTACAGTGTTGCGTTAGTTTCTACTGCGCGACAAAGTGAATCAGCTATACTTAAACACGTATCCCTTTTGAGCTTCCCTCCCAGCCACCCCTTCCCATCCCACCCATCTAGGTGATCAGAGCATAGAGCTGAACTTCTGTGCTGTACAGCAGCTTCCTACTAGCTATGTGGATGGTCTTAGAGTCTTGTCACTCAGAGTTAAGTCAGGAAGAGAAAAACAAATAGAGTATATTAACCAGTATATGTGGAGTTTAGAAAAATGGTACAGATAAACCCATTTCCAGGGCAGGCATAGAGAAGCAGAGTAGAGAACACACACGTGGGAGGCGTGGAGAAGGGGAGACGGATGATCTGGGAGATTAGGATTGGCATACCTGCTGTTTTTTAGTTATCCTCCATGTGTTTGAAAAACATTGCCATACCTGCGGTGACTTCATTCAATACAACAGAGCTGTCTTGAAAGATACTTTTGGGAGAAGCTGTTGATATAAAATAAATAATGGGTAAGCACATTGTGTAATTTTTGTTATTTCTGTACTTGTTTGTTTGCTATACTTCATGAGAACGTGTTTATGACATTTTTATCAGTTTCCTACCCCTGAAGGCAGTTTTGGTAACTTGGTTACCTAGCTTTGGTATTTATATTCTGGAATGTTTAGAGGAGCCCTTCAAATACTCTGGATCTAGGGATGTGCACAATTAAATTCAGTAATCTCAACTGAGCTGTAGTCAAAAGGGGTTTGAGTACGTGCTGTCGCTTCAGTCATGTCTGACTCTTTGTGACCCTATGGACTGTAGCCAGCCTGGCTCCTCTGTCCATAGTATTCTCCAGGCAAAAATCCTGAAGTCAGTTGCCATGCCCTTCTCCAGGAAATCTTTCCCATCCAAGGATCGAACACCCAGTTCTCCTATGGCTCCTGCATTGCAGACGGATTCTTTACCACTGAGCCACCAGGGAAACATCCTCAAGGGGTTTCAGTTCAGTTGCTCAGTCATGTTCGACTCTTTGTGACCCCATGAATCACAGCACGCCAGGCCTCTCTGTTCATTACCATCTCCTGGAGTTCACTCAGACTCATGTCCATCGAGTCAGTGATGCCATCCAGCCATCTCATCCTCNTTGTGACCCCATGAATCACAGCACGCCAGGCCTCTCTGTTCATTACCATCTCCTGGAGTTCACTCAGACTCATGTCCATCGAGTCAGTGATGCCATCCAGCCATCTCATCCTCTGTCGTCCCCTTCTCCTCCTGCCCCCAATCCCTCCCAGCATCAGAGTCTTTTCCAATAAGTCAACTCTTCGCATGAGGTGGCCAAAGTACTGGAGTTTCAGCTTTAGTTTCATTCCTTCCAAAGAAATCCCAGGGTTGATCTTCAGAATGGACTGGTTGGATCTCCTTGCAGTCCAAGGGGTTTAGATCCTGGCAATTCTTATGAAGACTAAGGGTTTTCAGAGGCAACAAAATGAGATTTTCTGGCCCAGATTCTGAAATTGCCATTCCTAACAAAGCCCTTCCCTATAAGTAATCTATCAGATACACCTCAATTACTTCTTATTTTAATATAGGCTAATGCCAACATCCATTGAATCATCCAAAATGCAAGAGAGTTCCAGAAAGACATCTACTTCTGCTTTATTGACTATGCCAAAGCCTTTGATTGTGTGGATTACAACAAACTGTGGAAAATTCTTAGAGATGGTAATATCAGACCACCTGACCTGCTTCCTGAGAAATCTGTATACAGGTCAAGGAGCAACAGTTAGAACTGGACATGGAACAACAGACTGGTTCCAAACAGGGAAAGGAGTACATCAAGGCTGTATATTGCCACCCTGCTTGTTTAACTAATATGCAGAGTACATCATGTGAAATGCTGGGTTGGATGAAGCACAAGCTGGAATCAAGATTGCCAGGAGAAATATCAATAACCTCAAATATGCAGATGACACCACCCTTATGGCAGAAAGTTCAGAAGAACTAAAGAGCCTCTTGATGAAAGTGAAAGAGGAAAGTGAAAACTAAGATCATGGCATACAGTCCCATCACTTCGTGGCAAATAGATGGGAAAACAATGGAAACAGTGACGGATTTGATTTGAAGGGGGCTCCAAAATCACCATACATGGTGACTGCAGCCATGAAATTAAAAGATGCTTGTTCCTTGGAGGAAAGGTTATGACCAACCTGCTGCTGCTGCTGCTAAGTCGCTTCAGTCGTGTCTGACTCTGTGCGACCCAGTAGACGACAGCCTACCAGGCTGCCCCATCCCTGGGATTCTCTAGGCAAGAACGCCAGAGTGGGTTGCCATTTTCTTCTCCAATGCATGAAGGTGAAAAGTGAAACTGAAGTCGCTCAGCCATGTCCTACTCTTAGCAACCCTATGGGCTGCAGCCTACCAGGCTCCTCCGCCCAGGGGATTTTCCAGGCAAGAGTATTGGAGTGGGTTGCCATTGCCTTCTCTGATAACCAATCTAGACAGAATATTAAAAAGCAGAGACATTACTTTGCCAACAAAAGTCTGTCTAGCCAAAGCTATGGTTTTTCCAGTAGTCATGTATGGGTGTGAGAGTTGGACCATAAAGAAGGCTGAGCACAAAAGAATTGATGCTTTTGAACTGTGGTGTTGGAGAAGACTCTTGAGAGTTCTTTGGACTGCACGGAGATCCAACCAATCAATCCTAAAGGAAATCAGTCCTGAATATTCACTGGAAGGACTGATGCTGAAGCCGAAACTTCAAGACTTTGGCCACCTGATGTGAAGAACTGACTCATTAGAAAAGACCCTGATGCTGGGAAAGATTGAAGGCAGGAGGAGAAAGGGACGACAGAGGATGAGATGGTTGGATGGCTTCACCGACTCGATGGACATGAGTTTGAGTAAGCTCCAGGAGTTGGTGATGGACAGGGAAGCCTGGAGTGCTGCAGTCCATGGGATTGCAAAGAGTTGGACACGACTGAGCGACTGAACTGAACTGAACTGAACGGAATTTTTCTTTTTGTTTATGGTTTATTTATTTATTTTTATTTTACTTTATAATACTGTATTGGTTTTGCCATATATTGACATGAATCCGCCAAGGGTGTACATGAGTTCCCAATCCTGAACTCCCCTCCCACCTCTCTCCCCATATCATCTCTCTGTACTTGTTTGTTTGCTATACTTCATGAGAACGTGTTTATGACATTTTTATCATTTTCCTACCCCTGAAGGCAGTTTTGGTAATTTGGTTACCTAGCTTTGGTATTTATATTCTGGAGTGTTTAGAGGAGCCCTTCAAATACTCTGAATCTAGGGATGTGCACAATTAAATTCAGTAATCTCAATTGAGCTGTAGTCACAAGGGGTTTGAGTGCGTGCTGTCGCTTCAGTCATGTCTGACTGAATTTTTCTTTCTTAAAGCCACTAAAAATGATAAACAGAAAAGTCCTCTATTACATGAAACAATTGTGTCTATTTCAGAATGCCGTCTCTGTTTCTTTTACTTTCAGCCTGTTGGTTTATGTATTCAGTACCATAAGGAAAACTCTGGTAGCTCCTTGTTTTATCACCAAGATTCCTTCAAATTCTGCTTCCTCTGAATTCTGAAAATTTCCACAGAAGCATTTATTCTCTGGATATATAATGCAGTTCTTCTTCTGGCATTGTTTACTTTGAGCTAAATACAATTTGTGGATTTTCTCATAAATTTCTCACATGGCCTAATAGCAGAGTTCTTGGACAGACTAATGAATTTTTATTAGACACATATTAAAAACCAAGTAGGTATAAAGAGAATTAGGGAGGTAATACAATAAGGTATTACAGATAAGAAACATGACAGAAATTCTCTACCTAACATGATTTCAGATATATATCTAACTCTATATAATTTCTCTCTATTTAAAAATTTATTGAGTTTGTGCAGGCCATTTCTTTGGCTCAAAATCATGTTCTGCTGTGAGAGTTGCTGGGTTTAGTAGGTTCTCCAAATATTCAGAAGGCTTTGGGTAAAAGGTCTCTGCATGCAGAAGTTATTCTAATTATAACTTTCCTTCGTACCTCCCTCCTAAAAGCTGCGGTGGTGCTTATTTAGTCAGTAAGTTGTGTCTGACTCTTTGTGATCCCATGGACGGTAGCCCACCAGGCTCCTCTGTCCATGGGGATTCTCCAGGCAAGAATACTGGAGTGGGTTGCCATTTCTGCCTCCAGGGGACCTTCCCGACCCAGGGATGGAAACTGTACCTCCTGTGGCTCCTGCATTGGCAAGCAGATTCTTTATCCCCCAGCCACCCAGGAAGCCTGCTTTGGAGACTTGTTTCCTACAAAATAATGGAATATAGGTGATCACCTTCTGAACCCATGAGCCTAATTAACCAAAATGCTCCAAGCTTATTAGTAAACTGAATATAAATACTTTCTTCATAGCATTTTTCATATGTCATTTCCCTTCTTGAAACCCATGCTGCTGTGCTGTGCTTGTTCGCTCAGTCGTGTCAGACTCTTTCGACCCCATGGACCGTGGCCTGCCAGGCTCCTCTGACCATGGGGATTCTCCAGGCAAGAATACTGGAGTGGGTTACCATGCCCTACCCCAGGGGATCTTCCCAACCCAGGGATGGAACCCAAGTCTCCCTCATTGTAGGCAGATTCTTTTACTGTCTCAGCCACCAGGGAAGCCCTTCAAAGCCCATAATTGCTCTACAGTTGCTTTTTTCTTTCCAATTACAATTCCATCCCATGACCCAATTATTTTCACCTTTTAATACTTTAAAATTGCAAACAAAATGAGTGACTTTTAAATTTTGAAAATGTGAAATTTAAGTGTAATATGTGTCATGCCTAGGCAGAAATATCCTGTTTAACAAAAACTCCTATTAAAAAAATCCTGCTTGTCTAGTTTTATTCATTCTGAGCACTAGAATCTTGACTGGTTGGAAGAGGAGCAATTATATCTGAGATCCTACATCAGGGCAGATGAGCCCCATCCCTATCCTTAGGCCTACTCAATCCTGACAGAGGGAGGACACCAGCCAAAGGCTGCAGCAAGCCACTCCCCTCGGGAATGTGGTCCTCATCTTCAGTGCTGTTTTCCTTGGGAGAATAATTGGCAAAGTCAAAAGAGAAAGTGATGGGAAAGTATGTTCTATGGAGTTGCAGCCTTTTCTTGGCCATTTGTCTTTAGAGAGCCAGCCTCTAGGAGCCTAGAACTTTATTCCCCAGCATCCAGAGCCATGGAAACCCATTTATGGAAGGTGCTAAGGATTCTTTTTCTATTTTGACCAGCTTCCACTACCAAAGACAGGTTGATAATGGTTTGCACTCTGACCTCTCCCCTTGGTCAAAGTAAAGCCGCCTAGCTCCATGAAGCCAGATCATCTACTTAGTCCAACTGCTTGCACATAGTAGGACTTCAACAAATGTTTATTAAATGAAGAAGGGAATTTATTATTGTTGTGAGGGGTAAGGGGAGAGGCTAAGATAGGAAGGTGAATTAGGAGACAAGAAAATAAAGTAGGTCATCTGATGTTAAAGAAGTCGATAAAGTAAGCAACACGTCCTAAAATGCAATTAATGCAAATAGAAGCATAAAAGGAGAAAGCAAGAGGTTGGCATGGAAAGGTTGTGGTCATGACGAAGGGCAGATTCAGAAACGAAGTTTGTGATTTGAAGCCATCCTCTTACGTATTATAATTTGGCATAATCTAGCAATATTTATCAGAAAAGGCAATGGCAACCCACTCCAGTACTCTTGCCTGGAAAATCCTATGGACAGAGGAGCCTGGTGGGCTGCAGTCCATGAGGTTGCTAGGAGCTGGACACGACTGAGCGACTTCACTTTTACTTTTCACTTTCATGCATTGGAGAAAGAAATGGCAACCCACTCCAGTGTTCTTGCCTGGAGAATCCCAGGGACAGGGGAGCCTGGTGGGCTGCCGTCTCTGGGGTCGCACAGAGTCGGACATGACTGAAGCAACTTAGCAGCAGCAGCAGCAGCAGCAACATTTACAGCCTTAAAGCAGTAAGCTTCTGCCTGGTTCTTTCTGTGCTCTGAGAAATTCCAGCCCGCTCCATGGACAAAGTTCAGTGACTTGACCTTGATACTTTCCTTTTGTTCTTACATGTCTCACTGGTGACACCACCAAGCTGTCAGTGGTATACATTTAAATACCTAACATCAAGACCAGTAATAATATTACTTTGATCATTACATCTGACCTATCTGATTTATATAATTTCTGGTTTTATAAAAGTTCCACAATCTTTGCTGATAGTGTATCACCGTTCAATTCTTATTGTCTTTATCCTCCATTTGGTGGCAGGGACATCTTTTTTTATGTCTTTTGGAAACAAGGACCAGTAAAGCTGGCTGCCTGAAACATGTGAGCCCTTTCTTAATAGTCCTGTCCTCATGCCTGATAGTAATTAAGTTTCCAAGCCCACAAAAAGCTGTCTTCTAGTGAAGAATGGCTTCTGAGTAATATATCCATCATCCATTATGCAAGCATGATACTTGGGTAAGAAAACAAATACCATCTTTTTAAAAGTATTGGCTGTAACTACTAGAGTTTAGCATATGCATATCCTATGACCCGTTAATTTCATTCCTAGATGAAATATTCAACAGCAATGAGTATTTATGTGCATCAAAAGACATATAGAAGAATATTTGAAATTGGTCAGAAACTAGAAAGTATTCATAAGTTCATCAACAATGCCCTGGATTTTTAAAAATTGTGATATAGTCACAAAATTGATTGCTGTATAGCAGTGAAAATTACTAAAATGCAGCTGCATGTAATTACATGGTTCAAAGAAGGCAGGCACAACAGAAATGTGTTATTCTATTTATAACGTTCAAACACAACAACATATAGACATATACATGTGGTGTCAGAAATCATGATGCTGGTTTCTTTGGGCACAGGGTAGTGACTGACAGTGGGAGAAGGGGGGATCCTAGAGTTTTGTTCATGTTCTGTTCCTTGATGTGGGTGCTGGTTAAACAAGGATATTCCCTCTGTGAAAATTCCTAGAACTATCCAGTTACGATGGCTATTTGTATATCATTTTAATGCATATAATACTTCAACAAAAAGTTTATATATTAAGTTAGTGCACACTTAACTGGGGTTTTGAACCATGAATTTTAAATCATTAAGACCAGGCTCAAACACACCTTTATTAATCAAAACAGAAACCATTATAATCAACACATTTTTGCCAACGAGAAAATAAGTTAGTTTATTCCTGTACTGTAAAAACCCAGGCTTCAAGATTCGACAAACTCTTGGAATATTTCTGCCTCCCGCTGGCTGTGGAAGCATTTCTTCTGCAAAAAGTTGTCGAGATGCTTGAAAAAGTGGTAGTCGATTGGCAAGAGGTCAGGTGAATATGGCGGATGGGGCAAAATTTCATAACCCAATTTATTCAACTTCTGAAGCTCTGGTTGTGCAATGTGTGGTCAGTCATTGTTGTGGAGAAGACTGGGCCCTTTCTGTTGATCAATGCTGGCTGTAGTAGTTGCAGTTTTCAGCGCAGCTCATCGATTTGCTGAGCACACTTCTCAGATGTAATGGTTTCATGGGGATTCAGAAAGCTTTAGTGAATCAGAGGGGCAGCAGACAACCAAACAGTGATCATGACCATTTTTGGTGCCAGTTTGGCTTTAGAAAGTGCTTTGGAGCTTCTTGGTCCAACCACTGAACTGGCCATTGCTGGTTATCCACTTTTCATTGCATGTCACAATCGATCGAGAAATAGTTTGTTGTTGCTATGTGAACAAAGCAAAGACAGTACTTCAAAACAGTGATTTTTTGATTTTCAGTCAGCTCATGAGGCACCTGCTTATTGAGCTTGATCTTTCCAATTTGCTCCAAATGCTAAATGACTGTAAAATGGTTGTGGTTGAGTTCTTTGACAACCTCTTGTGTAGTTTTAAGACGATTAGTTTCAATGATCCTCTCAAATGGTTGTTGTCATCTTCCCATGGCCCACTACTAAGCTCCTCATCGTCAAGGCTCTTGTCTCCTTTGCAAAATTTCTTGAACCACCACTGCACTGCATGTTCATTGACAGTTCTTGGGTCAAATGTGTCGTTAATGTTGTGAGTTGTCTCCGATGCTTTACGACCCATTTTGAACTCAAATAAAACAAATTGCTCAAATTTGCTTTTTGTCTAACATCATTTCCATAATCTAAAATAAATATAAAATACACAGCAAGTAGTAAGTTATTAGCAAAAAACCATAAAGTGAGAAATGCACATTAAAATGATGTATAACATAACCATATTTATTTAAGAATGTATTCCAATATCAAATGGCAAAGTTTAACAGTGTACAACTGCAATTACTTTTGCACCAATCTAATAAAAAAATAGATTTTCTTCCCAAAGCTCTTGAATGATATGCTGCTTGCTATGGTGTGTTAAAACTTGCTTAGTTATGTACTAAGTGACTTAAAAGAAATCGAGCTTGTAAAGCATTAAGAGGAAAAACTGGAAACTAACAGAAAAGGTAGATAATCCTGATACAGCCTAAAGAGATTTTTTTTAGCATCTATAATGATATCTTCTGTTTAATTGTTTTAAACTTTTCATTTTGTAATGAAGTATAGCCAAATAACAGTGCTGTGATAGTTTCAGGTGCGTAGCAGAGTGACTCAGCTATACATATGCATGTATCCATTCTCTCCTAAACTCCCATCCCATCCATAGCCTAAAGAGATTGAATGAAGGAGCATCTTAAAAAGTGTTCTAATAAAAACAAAAAGTGTTTTAGTACCTGAAAATCCTTAAGAAGCTGCTCATGAACTATTTTCCTTATTTAGTAAGGAAAGGTATTTTAAGAAACAACCTAGTGTTTTATCTTCTTTGACTTCCAGCACTCTCTCCTGTGAAATGTCCATATGGACAGGCTCAGTAGGTACCTGCTGGTAGGGCGTAGTGCAACCAGTATATACCCTCATCTCTGGCTCGAACCCCAGACTGTCAGGTGTTGGATGGGAAATTGTTTTAAGGGCAGATAACCAAACAGAAGGGCAGCCTTCAGAACAGATGGAAAGCTCAGCACCAAGAGGGAACCATTAGAGAAATCAAGCATAGCATAAGGTAAGTCTGTGTATGTATGTGCAGAAGCTTAACGGGACAGCAAACCAGTCTCATTTCTTGCCAGCTCCAGTTGATTTTTACGTGTTCCTCAGAACACTGTGCTGAGCAATGTTTTCAGGCCAGGTCCAGAATTTCCAGTAAATAACACCAGAGTGTCTCTAGTTGAAAACAGGGCGACATCTGTATCCTGCCTACTTAAAGCTCTCTTTAAACACCCATAGTCAGGCCTGAAGCATCTTGGTACAACCTTTGGACTTAAAAACCATGAAAATGTGCATGCATTTAATTTTTTTCTGATGAGTGAAAGAATTAATTTTCTGTAGGTCATGCAACCAGAACTTGAGCCTTCATATTCTGCCCTCCATCTACGTAGTTTCTGTATTGCAATCAGAAACAAAGAATTTAAGACAGTTTTTCTTAAGATGCATTAATCTGTGAATAGTAGAATAGAAATTGCGTTAGCTCAAATAAGAGATACACTTTATGGATAAAACCCACATTAAATTTGGGGAAAGTGGTACCACGAGATAAAAGTGGTACTGTAAGTATGTAAGTAAGTGTGGTAATAAGGTAGGCTCTACAAACCCACATAGTAAGAGTTCAAGGACATTTATTCTAACATACTGCTGTGACCATGTCACAGTCTAATTTCATCAGTCTTTATGAATCTTAGTTCAGAGCCTAAAGAGAAAATGTTGGTTTGGTCTAGACTAGAGGGGCTTTATATTTTAGTTAGTTCCTTACTCTAAGACCGATCTACTGTGCCTTGGATGAAAGAGCTGGAGTCACATGTAGGAACGGTTTTTGGAAAATGCAGGAATTGCTTTTCTTAGACAGCTCAGTGTGCAGGCCCCAGTGCTGTACTGGTAAAAGTTTAACAGCTGGTTCTGGGGTAGAAGGCAGGAGAGTCTTGATTTGTAGTGTTTACAGATTTCCACAGTATAAAGACTCCCACCATGGCTGACTTCAAACTACCAACATGCTACCAGTGGTAGAGCTGTAAAAAGATGCACAGTAGCATCACATTATATAGAATTTGCATGATACACATATCAAAAAGGTAGTAGGAATAGTAAAATAATTGGGGAGTGATGAGTTTTTAGCACTTATTACTTTTGATTTTAATATAATTTATCTACTTATAAGTTTATATAACATTTTAAAATAATGCCTCTTACAACTTGGCTCACTAAATGCTGAAAATTTAACAATCAGTTCTATTGAGCTTGAGCAAGCAGCCTGCAGAACACTGCTACCAGGTATTTAAAGATTACTATATCCATTAAGGAGTCTGGGAGATCTTGAAGATCAGTGTTTGACACCAGAAAGAAACAGAACAGGAAGGATGTATTGTGTAGCACAGGGAACTCCACTCAACGGACTGTGGTGACTTAAATGGGAAAGAAATCCAAAAGGGAGGGGATATGTGTACATGTATGGCTGATGCATTTTGCTGTACAGTAGAAACTAACACAACATTGTAAAGCAACTATACTCCAATAAAAATTAATTAAAATAATTTGAAGGATTTAAATAAAAATATGAACACAGTATGGGGAAAAACAGAAGGACACAAAACTAACCCCGAAAAGATCAGGATTAAGAATTTGCCTTTATCCACAAATGGCAAGTGAATTTACCCATCCTTTAATCAAGAAGAGGGTTAGAGACTTCCTTGGCAATCCAGAAGTTACAATTCCACACTTCCACATGAGGGGCTGTGTGTTCAATCCCTGGTTTCTGCCTACTGTGAAGTGTGGCCAAAAAATAAAACTAAAATAAAAAAAAAAAAAAAGAGGGTTAACAACCTTCTCTCTCTTCTTGAGGTTGTTAATTGTTTTCAAGCAACTTGCATATAGATATTACTATGGAATTATTTTTATTCTTTCCTATTAATTCTATTTGTTTTTCCAAAGAGTTGGAGTTAAAGAATCATCTCAGGTTTGGATGAGTACAACTGACTACCCAGAACCAAATAAAGACTATTTTTGTTTTGAATTTGCAGCTACTTAGATGAAAAGCATTGCATTAACAGCTGATACCAAATAGGGATGAACTTCATTTGATATTGACAGGTTGTTAGGTCTTGCTGAATGCTAATATTAATCTTTAGGTTTGAATAAAATATGTTATTTCAAATTTAAAACACAGCAACATAATATACCTAAACAATACTTGAATTTATTATGTTTAAAATTCAGGGGTTTTGTTCACAAGAAGGTATTCACTCTTAAACCAAAGTAATAATCAAGTTGTTTTGGTCACTATGTAGTATCTTTTTATGTTAGAATAAATCAGCTTGCCTCAAACACTAGAGATTAATCTAAAAGCAAAATGTCTCAAAATATGGGTGTTCATAAATTTCTTGGCAACTGAAGCATATCAAAATTCTTGTGCTTTGAAAATGATTGGTTTTTTTTTTTTTTTTTTTTTCAGGATTGTCTCAAATCTTGTGTTCAGGAACCTGCAAACCTCAGACCACCACATCAAGGGAAATAAAGTGAACCTTTCACTTGGTGACAAGACTTTATAGAACATCACTACACAAGTTGCTCTAAGATCATCATGCAGGTGCAGGGGGCTCCTTGAACAAATTATTCAAGAATAAGGAGGTCTGTTCCTTCATCCTCCCAGTGTTATACAAGAAAACAATGTTTGATTAGAATTTCATTGTGTGCAGTATTTGTTTCAGGGCATATGCTTTGATCAAAATCTATGTAATGGAAGCCTGTGTTCTATGATATCCAGAATTAATCATGAACTCTTGACTATGATTAAATATAATAATTACACTCACTTACTTATTAAACACCTATGAACCTGTGAAGAGTTTGTCTCTAAAGTGAATTTTAAATAAAGAGGAACATCAAACAGCAATAAAGCCAACATATGAAACTCAAGGTCATTATACAAACCAGGTGCTTTCTCAAAGTGAGAATGAATCAAATTAAGAAAGAGCTAGAAGTTGAACAGATGTAATTCATCATTCTTAGTCTCTTAAAAGTAGAAACAAATGAGAAATAAATTTCAGAACAGAGTGTGAAGATTCCTTTTTTCTCATTTCCAGTCTGTAGGTTAAAATTAAATTTCCTTCTAATCTTTCTCTGATAATTGTGTCTGATTGATAAGACATCCACTGGAAGAGGCCACCAGGCAGTCAGAGACGTGAAACTGGAGAGAGATCCTAAAACTGGTACCTCTATGCAGCTTTGTGTTGAAACTTAGTAGAGTTTTAAATGTGATTTTAATTAAAAATAACATACTTTGAAAGAAAGTTTATATATACTGTAAGTTGATTATGTTAGAGTCAAAAATTGTAAAATTATGTGATGTTTACATAATAATGGAAGCTTGCAGATACAGCTAAAGAAATACTGTGTTGTGTTTAAGAGCACCTCAGAAGTTGGAAATGCATGTATAAATATCTTTATGTACACATTTGTTTTGCTAAAATATCAGTATTTGAGTCTCATAATTAGAATCACTCATCTTCTTTACTCCCTAGTTTTAAGGGATGAAGAACTGAAGTAATTCGAAAAAAAACAGTTTGTGAAAATCAGTTTATAAAGCAAAGTTACTGAATTCTATCTTCCAGTTAAATTTTACCTTGAAATTTGGATAGAGAATCATAAAATATTAGGTTGAATGGCCATAGGGATAATCTAGCCCAAGACCCGTGTTTTAGAGGAGGAAACTGAATGGATTGTGCCTTATCAGGAGGAATGTTGTAGTCTGAATTCTGTTTGCTTCCCCTCTTTAACAGGACTCTGCTGGATTCAACTTCTTCCTGAATGCTTCTCCTATTCCAAGACTGGTTTAGTCTACCCTACCACCTGCTTTCAATGAAATACCTTGAACTTTTCCATCATTACCGACCGCCCCCCCTCCCCACACACACTATAATGTTCTCCTTTACTTGTTTATCAGCCAATTAGAATGTGGGAGACCATAGTTTGATCCCTGGGTCAGGAAGATTCCCTGGAGAAGGAAATGGCAACCCACTCCAGTACGGTTGCCTAGAAAATCCCATGGATGGAAGAGCCTGGTGCAGGCTACTGTCCAGGGAGTCGCAAAGAGTCGGACATGACTAAGCGACTGAGCAACTTCACTTTCACTTTTCAGACTGTAAACTACAGGAAGATGGTGTGGAGATGGTGTTTTGCCATTTAACAAACACAGACAGTGCTTATTACATAGTGAGAACTTATGCATTTTTTGAATGAGGCAAATAATTGTTTTTATAAAATTATGTAGAAGGCATGCAAATTTAACATGAACAGAAATTCCTAATGATATTAAAGATATACATTAAATTGTTCAAAGTTCAGAAACCCACTAATGAACTACTAGGTTAAAATAATTCCCCTGAAAAATACATCACCATCTTAACAGCTCATTGAAATACAATATATTATGTTGATAACTTTGAGGAACTTGTAGTGGGTCTGAGTTTACTGAAGTCAGTTGTGAAAGGCTGTTGTCTAAACCTTTCCCCTCTTATTTTAAAAAAAATACACATGAAGGTTATTTGCTGTTGAGATTGTGTCTTTTTTCTTGTGTATTTTGGTTCATGCAGTTTTATGGGTGATACAGTTCTCAAAAAAGAACTGCTCTTTGAAATTTCCTGGCCATCCAATGGCTGGGGCTCTGCGCTTACACTTCAGGGGCACAGGTTTGACCTCTGGTGGGTGAACTAAGATCCAGCCTGCCCTGCGACTAAGTAAAAAAAGTCAAATAAAAAAGGAGCTGCTCAGACTACTCTAGAATCCAGTTCCTTGCTGTTTCACTTACTTGGCTCAGCTCCTTGTCCTTGAACTCGTTTCACAATTTCATTGCCAGTGAGAAATGCACAGCCTTGTTCGTAGGAACGGCTTCAGTCAAACACTTTGCAGCGTCAACACTTTTGCGATGTCCTGACAGCTGCACTGAATCGGCTGAAGCTGCGTTTTATTTCCCATCAGGATTATTGACATTTTCACAACTTTTCCTGGATTTTTTTTTTCTTTGCCAAGGACCTCCTCAGAATGGTGCCGTTTTTCTGTTTTCATATATGGAAATGAGATTCCCATGAAGAATTTACCAACAGCAAACCAGGAGCTGGAGAAGCGAAACTTGGCAGAATTCCTTCCTCTCTGTCAAGGTCCCTCTTGGCCTTATCAAGGGTCTGGCAGTGACTGTGCCCACACCGTCCCCTAGTGGCTGGCCCCACAGCGGGCCCCCCAGGCCCGGGCATTTCCTGTGCCCTGGTGACCAACAGCTCTTTCTCTCAGAACATGGCTTTTATGCCCCGGGGCGATCTTTCAAAGATATATTTTCTCTTGTGTGCAAGAGAAATATATTTGTTTCTCTTGTGTTTTCTGACAGTTTTGTGTCTTTGAATAAACATTCTATGACTTAGAACCTTTCTAAGGGGAAATAGAAAAATAAGTTCAAACATCATAGCATGTACTATAGGTTTCTGAAAAAGTCTTAGAGTGCCTGTTGATCAACCAACAGATATTCCTCAAGTATAAAAAGTATACCAGACACTGTTGTG
The DNA here is from genome assembly GCA_006410675.1 of Oreotragus oreotragus. NCBI lineage: Eukaryota > Metazoa > Chordata > Mammalia > Artiodactyla > Bovidae > Oreotragus > Oreotragus oreotragus. Next base: position 242,795 of record SJYX01009652.1, on the reverse strand, counting down.
GGCACTTGTTATACATTCATGAACAAAACAAAGATCCCTGCCCAATGGAGTATATGTGCTAGTATCAGAAAGTATGAGAAGAGCACTAATAATGGACTTTTCCTTAGAGTAACATTCAAACCAGGTTACTCGTAAACGTGATTTATTCAATAACTGTACTACTGTGAGCTGTTTTTGCATCCAGTGATGTAGTTGATATTTGTTTTACCTTCTCTAACTTGCAGTCAGGGTAAGCTGTGAGTGACCACAAGGTGTTACTCATATAGCTGGTCCCCGCCCCAGGCACTCCTTGCCATACAAATCTGTTACTCAACTCCCATATACTAATTTTCTCACTCTAGGGTGGCCATTATGGAGAGATTGGTATGTCTTCCTAAGTTCAGTTCAGTCGCTCAGTTGTGTCTAACTGTCTGTGACCCCATGGACTGCAGCATGCCAGGCTTCCCTGTCCATCACCAACTCCTGAGCCTACTCAAATTCATGTCCATTGCGTCGGTGATACCATCCAATCATCTCATCCTCTGTCGTCCCCTTCTCCCACTGTCCATCTTTCCCAGCATCAGGGTCTTTTCCAATGAGTTGGCTCTTCCCATCAGGTGACCAAAGTATTGGAGTTTCAGCTTCAGCATCAGTCCTTCCAATGAATATTCAGGACTGATTGCCTTTAGGATGGACTGGTTAGTCTCCTTGCATTCCAAGGGAGTCTCAAGAGTCTTCTCCAATACCACAGTTCAAAAGCATCAATTCTTCAGCTCTCAGCTTTCTTTATAGTCCAAATCTCACATCCATACATGACTACAGGAAAAACCATAGCTTTGACTAGATGGATCTTTGTTGGTAAAGGTTTTTACCTTCTCTGATTTTCACTATGCTGTTTAGGTTAGTCACAGCTTTTCTTCCAAGGGGCTGCTGCTGCTGCTGCTAAGTCGCTTCAGTCGTGTCCGACACTGTGTGACCCCAGAGACAGCAGCCCACCAGGCTCCCCCGTCCCTGGGATTCTCCAGGCAAGAACACTGGAGTGGGTTGCTATTTCTTTCTCCAATGCATAAAAGTGAAAAGTGAAAAGTGAAAGTAAAGTTGCTCAGTCATGTCCAACTCGTAGCGATCCCATGGACTGCAGCCCACCCGGCTCCTCCGCCCATGGGATTTTCCAGGCAAGAGTACTGGGGTGGGGTGCTATTGCTTTCTCCTTCCAAGGAGCAAGCATCTTTTAATTTCATGGCTGCAGTCACCATCTGCACTTTGGAGCCCAGGAATATAAAGTCTGTCACTGTTTCCATTGTTTCCCCATCTGTTTGCCATGAAGTGATGGGACCAGATGCCACCTTTGTTTTCTGAATATTGAGTTTTAAACGAACTTTTTCATTCTCCTCTTTCACCTTCATCAAGAAGCTCTTTCAGTTCAGTTCAGTCCCTCAGTTGTCTCTGACTTTTTCTGACCCCATGAACTGTAGCATGCCAGGCCTCCCTGTCCATCCCCAACTCCCAGAGTTCACCCAAACTCATGTCCATCGAGTCGGTGATGCCATGCAGCCATCTCATCCTCTGTTGTCCCCTTCTCCTCCAGCCCCCAATCCCTCCCAGCATCAGAGACTTTTCCAATGAGTCAACTCTTGAGGTGGCCAAAGTATTGAAATTTCACCTTTAGCATCAGTCCTTCCAAAGAATACCCAGGAATGATCTCCTTCAGAATAGACTGGTTGGATCTCCTTGAAGTCCAAGGGACTCTCAAGTCTTCTCCAACACTACAGTTCAAAAGCATTAATTCTTCGGCACTCAGCTTTCTTCACAGTCCAACTCTCACATCCATACATGACCACTGGAAAAACCATAGCCTTGACTAGACAGACCTTAGTTGGCAAAGTTATGTTTCCGCTTTTGAATATGCTATCTAGGTTGGTCATAACTTTCCTTCCAAGGAGTAAGCGTCTTTTAATTTCATGGCTGCAGTCACCATCTGCAGTGATTTTGGAGCCCAAAAAATAAAGTCTGACACTGTTTCCACTATTTCCCCATCTATTTCTCATGAAGTGATGGGACCAGATGTGCTGATCTTAGTTTTCTGAATGTTGAGCTTTTAGCCAACTTTTTCACTCTCCTCTTTCACTTTCATCAAGAGGCTTTTTAGTTCCTCTTCACTTTCTGCCATAAGGGTGGTGTCATCTGCATATCTGAGGTTATTGATATTTCTCCCGGCAATCTTGATTCCAGCTTGTGTTTCTTCCAGTCCAGCGTTTCTCATGATGTACTCTGCATATAAGTTAAATAAGCAGGGTGACAATATACAGCCTTGACGTACTCCTTTTCCTATTTGGAACCAGTCTGTTGTTCCATGTCCAGTTCTAACTGTTGCTTCCTGACCTGCATACAGATTTCTCAAGAGGCAGGTCAGGTGGTCTGGTATTCCCATCTCTTTCAGAATTTTCCACAGTTTATTGTGATCCACACAGTCAAAGGCTTTGGCATAGTCAATAAAGCAGAAATAGATGTTTTTCTGGAACTCTCTTGCTTTTTCCATGATCCAGCGGATGTTGGCAATTTGATCTCTGGTTCCTCTGCCTTTTCTAAAACCAGCTTGAACATCAGGGAGTTCACGGTTCACATATTGCTGAAGCCTGGCTTGGAGAATTTTGAGCATTACTTTACTAGCGTGTGAGATGAGTGCAATTGTGCGGTAGTTTGAGCATTCTTTGGCATTGCCTTTCTTTGGGATTGGAATGAAAACTGACCTTTTCCAGTCCTGTGGCCACTGCTGACTTTTCCAAATTTGCTGGCATATTGAGTGCAGCACTTTCACAGCATCATCTTTCAGGATTTGAAATAGCTCAACTGGAATTCCATCACCTCCACTAGCTTTGTTCATAGTGATGCTTTCTAAGGCCCACTTGACTTCACATTCCAGGATGTCTGGCTCTAGGTGAGTGATCACACCATCGTGATTATCTGGGTCGTGAAGATTTTTTTTTGTACAGTTCTTCTGTGTATTCTTGCCACCTCTTCTTAATGTCTTCTGCCTCTGTTAGGTCCATACCATTTCTGTCCTTTATCAAGCCCATCTCTGCATGAAATGTTCCCTTGGTATCTCTAATTTTTTTTTTTGAAGAGATCCCTAGTCTTTCCCATTCTATTGTTTTCCTCTTTCTTTGCATTGATTGCTGAGGAAGGCTTTCTTATCTCTCCTTGCTATTCTTTGGAACTCTGCATTCACATGCGTATCTTTTTCCTTTTCCCCTTTGCTTTTCACTTCTCTTCTTTTCACAGCTATTTGTAAGGACTCCCCAGACAGCCATTTCGCTTTTTTGCATTTCTTTTCCGTGGGGTTGGTCTTGATCCCTGTCTCCTGTACAATGTCACAAACCTTTGTCCATAGTTCATCAGGCACTCTATCTATCAGATCTAGTCCCTTAAATCTATTTCTCACTTCTACTGTATAATCATAAGGGATATGATTTAGGTCATACCTGAATGGTCTAGTGGCTTTCCCTACTTTCTTCAATTTAAGTCTGAATTTGGCAATCAGGAGTTCTTGATCTGAGCCATGTTCTTCAGTTTTTGCCATAAGGGTCTGCATATCTGAGGTTATTGATATTTCTCCTGGCAATCTTGATTCCAGATTGTGCTTCTTCTAGCCGAGAATTTCTCGTGATGTATCTGCATATAAGTTAAATAAGCAGGGTGATGATATACAGCCTTGATGTACTCCTTTCCCAACTTGGAACCAGTCCTTTGTTCCATGTCCAGTTCTAACTGTTGCTTTTTGACTTGCATACAAGTTTCTCAGGAGGCAGGTCAGGGGGTCTGGTATTCCCATCTCTTTAAAGGCAAAAAGCCATGTCTTCCTAAACTCTGCGCCAGAACGTGAGTGGTGTCCTTTCAGTCTTCCCTCCTGGCCACTTTTCCCAATGCTCTGCCCTCCAGGGATAGACACTCATGGCCCCCCCTCCTTCAGCATCACTTGCCTGAAGAACTCCTGGGCAAGTGTTGCCTGGGGCTGGGCTCTGGTTCACATTAACAGGCCTAGTTATCTCAGGCCTCTATGGTTGAAAAAATGGGTAAATAAAGCTTTAGTACTCTTATCTCATTACTGTGCTTAAAAGACATGAAATTGCGAAGTAATTTAATAAATTACTTTTTCATTTTCTCACTTTTAAAGGAAATGTGTGCATGTGTGCCTGCTCAGTCATGTCCCCAATTCTGCAGCCCTGTGGATTGCACCCTGCTAGGCTCCTCTGTCTATGAGATTCTCCAGGCAAGAATAATGGAGTATGTTCCCATTTCCTTCTCCACTGGATCTTCCTGACCCAGACCCAGTGATTGAACCTGCATTTCCTCCATTGGAAGGTGGGTTCTCTACTACTGAGCCACATAGGAAGCCCAAAGGAAATATAATAATTTATATTATTAATGTTGTAAAAGATTAAACACTTGTATCTCCATTCTTGTAATGATGTCTGTTATTTCTAACTAATTCTAGGGAGAGAGAATGAACAAACTCATTAACTGTTTAAATTTATTGATTTCCTTAATTTTATAAATAGATTTTCTTACTTGGAAAGGTGTCATTCAAAAAGATCAGACGTCAATTCTATGCCCTCCAAAAATATAATTAATTTTTAATATTGATGATTTAATTTTATTATAATAAAATTTCCTTTAGTGTTTATATGGCATTATGTTTCAGTAAGCTGAAGCACATTTATATAACTTAAAATACTGTTTCTTTTTCTTTTTTTTTTTAGAAAAGTATTTATTTTTGTTTATTTATTTGGCTGTGCCTTAGTTGTGGCATGTGAGACTTCTTGTTGTGGCATTGGAACCCTGAGTTGCAGATTGAGAACTCTTAGTTGCTAGGATTCAGTTCCCTGACCAGGAATCAAATCCAGGACCCCTCCTTTGGTTGTGCAGAGTCTTAGCCACTGGACCCCCAGAGAAGCTCCTTGTTTCTTTACTTTGAAAATGGAGAAAGGAAAACAAAGAGGCTTCTGTGGATACATTCATAGTAGTTCAGTTCAGTTTAGTTGCTTAGGCATGTCTGACTCTCTGAACCCATGGACTGCAGGGCGTCCCTGGTTCCATGCCTGGCCTCCCTGTCCATCACCAACTCCCAGAGCGTGCTCAACTCATGTCCACTGAGTTGGTGATGACAAACAACCATCTCATCCTCTGTTGTCCCCTTCTCCTGCCCTCAATCTTGCCCAGCATCAGGGTCTTTTCCAATGAGTTAGTTCTTTATAGGGTGGCCAGAATATTGGAGTTTCAGCTTCAGCACGAGTCCTTCCAATGAATATTCAGGACTGACTTCCTTTAGGATGGACTGGTTGGATCTCCTTTTAATCCAGGGGACTCTCGAAAATCTTCTCCAACACCACAGTTCAAAAGCATCAGTTATTTTGTGCTCAGCCTTCTTTATGGATGTGTCAAACACTCACATCCATACCTGACTACTGGAAAAACCATAGCTTTGACTAGACAGATCTTTGTTGGCAAAGTAATGTCTCTGCCTTTTAGTAGGCTGTCTAAGTTTGTCACAGCTTTTCTTCCAAGGAGCAAGCAGCATCTTTTAATTTCATGGCTGCAGCCACCATCTGCAGTGATTTTAGAGCCCAAGAAAATAAAGTATCTCAGTGTTTCCTTTGTTTCCCCAGCTATTTGCTATGAAGTAGTGGGACCGGATGCCAAGATCTTCAATTTTTGAATGTTGAATTTTAAGAAATCTTTTTCACGCTCCTCTTTCACTTTCATCAAGAGGCTTTTTAGTTCCTCTTGGCTTTCTGCCATAAAGGTGGTGTCATCTGTATATCTGAGGTTATTGTTATTTCTCCCGGCAATCTTGATTCCAGCTTGTGCTTCATCCAGCCCAGGATTTTGCATGAAGTACAACCAGTCTATCCTAAAGGAGATCAGTCCCGGGTGTTCATTGGAAAGACTGATGTTAAAGCTGAAACTCCAATACTTTGGCTACCTGATGCAAAGAGCTGACTCATTTGGAAAGACCCTGATACCGGGAAATATTGAGGACAGGAGGAGAAGGGGACGATAGAGGATGAGATGGTTGGATGGCATCACCAACTTAATGGACATGAGTCTGGGTAGACTCCAGCAGTTGGTGATGGATAAGGAGGCCTGGAGTGCTATCGTTCATGGGGTTGCAAAGAGTCAGACACGACTGAGCGACTGAACTGAAATGAACTGAACTGAACTCTCCACAGAAGTTAAATAAGCAGGGTGACAATATACAGCCTTGACATACTCCTTTCCCATTCTGGAACCAGTCCATTGTTCCATGTCTGGTTCTAACTGTTGCTTCTTGACCTGCATACAGGTTTCTCAGGAGGCAGGTCAGGTGGTCTGGTATTCCCATCTCTTGAAGAATTTTCCAGTTTGTGGTGATCCACACAGTCAAAGGCTTTAGTGTAGTCAATGAAACAGAAGCAGATGTTTTTCTGGAATTTTCTTGCTTTTTCTATAATCTAAAGGATGTTGGCAGTTTAACCTCTGGTTCCTCTGTCTTTTCTAAATCCAGCTTGAACATCTCAGAGTTCTTGGTTCATGTACTGTTGAAGCCTGGATTGGAGAATTTTGAGCATTACTTTACTAGCATGTGAAATGAGTGCAATTGTGCGGTAGTTTGAACATTCTTTGGCATTGCCTTTCTTTGGGATTGAAATGAAAACTGACCTCTGCCAGTCCTCTGGCTACTGTTGAGTTTTCCAAATTTGCTGACATAATGAGTGCAGCACTTTCATAGCATCATCATTTAGGATCTGAAATGTCTCAGCTGGAATCCCATCACCTCCACTAACTCTGTTTGTAGTGATGCTTCCTAAGGCCCACTTGACTTTGCACTCCAGGATGTCTGTCTCTAAGTGAGCAATCACACCATTGTGGTTATCTGTGTCATTAACATCTTTTTTGTATGGTTTCTTCTTTGTATTCTTGCCACCTCTTCTTAATATCTTCTGCTTCTGTTAGGTCCATACCATTTCTGTCCTTTATTTTGCCCATCTTTGCATGAAATATTCCTTTGGTAGCTCTAATTTTCTTGAAGAGATCTCTAGTCTTTCCCATTCTATTGTTTTCTCTATTTCTTTGCATTGATCACTGAGGAAGGCTTTCTTATTTCTCCTTGCTGTTCTTTGGAACTCTGCATTCAGATGGATGTATCTTTTCTTTTCTCCTTTGCCTTTCATTTCTCTTCTTTTCTCAGTTATTTTTAAGGCCTCCTCAGACAACCATTTTGCCTTTTTGGCAATACCTTCTTGGGGAAGGTATTGATCACTGCCTCCTTGATGTCCATGTGTAGAGTCATCTCTTGTGTTGTTGGAAGAGGGTGCTTGCTATGACCAGTGCGTTCTCTTGGCAAAACTCTGTTAGCCTTTGCCCTGATTCATTTTGTACTCGAAGGCCAAACTTGCCTGTTACTCCAGGTATCTCTTGATTTCCTACTTTTGCATTCCAGTCCCCTCTGATATAAAGGATATTGCCTTTTGGCGTAGTTCTAGAAGGTCTTGTAGCTCTTCATACACCCATTCAACTTCAGCTTTTTCAATATTACTAGTTGGTACATCGGAGAAGGCAATGGCACCCCACTCCAGTACTCTTGCCTGGAGAATCCCATGGATGGAAGAGCCTGGTAGGCTGCAGTCCATGGGGTCGCTAAGAGTCAGACATGACTGAGCAACTTCACTTTCACTTTTCACTTTCATGCATTGGAGGAGGAAATGGCAACCCACTCCAGTGTTCTTGCCTAGAGAATCCCAGGGACGGGGAGCCTGGTGGGCTGCCATCTATGGGGTTGCACAGAGTCATACTGAAGCGACTGAAGTGACTTAGCAGCAGCAGCAGCAGTTGGTACATAGACTTGGATTACTGTGGTATTGAATGGTTTGCCTTGGAAATGAACAGTGATCATTCTGTCATTTTTAGATTGCACCTAAGTACAAAATTTTGACTGTTTTATTAACATAAGTGCTACTCCATTTCTTCTAACATTTATAATAAGGAGGTAATAAAGCAATGAAATTGTTCTTGCCTAGAGAATCCCAGGGACGGGGAGCCTGGTGGGCTGCCATCTATGGGGTTGCACAGAGTCATACTGAAGCGACTGAAGTGACGCAGCAGCAGCAGCAGCAGTTGGTACATAGACTTGGATTACTGTGGTATTGAATGGTTTGCCTTGGAAATGAACAGTGATCATTCTGTCATTTTTAGATTGCACCTAAGTACAAAATTTTGACTGTTTTATTAACATAAGTGCTACTCCATTTCTTCTAACATTTATAATAAGGAGGTAATAAAGCAATGAAACAAAAAATAACCATAACTGTCTTCCTAATCTACTATTTAGTTGCTGCTCCTGGGAGTAACTAAATAAAGTATTGTATATGAGCAATGATATCAATTTTTTTGAAAAAGGTATGTACTTCAGTTTTGCTAGAGAATCAGCTTCTATTACTCTTTGGGCATTTGAAGCATTATTTGGTGGTGCTGGAAATGGATGTAAAATATGTAACTAAAAATTATGATGTTTTCCCATAAACTGGGTGACAGTTGCAAGATGAAGATGTTCAGTTGAGGTAACTTGGCAAATTCTTTCCAAAAGAAGAAAAATAGAAATTACTTTCATACTATAATTTTGTGATATATTTAAATGATGACTGAAGATGTTATAAAAGGCAAATAAATGATGTAGAGTCATCCAGAAGCTGTGGCTACTTCCAAAACATCTTTTTTTTTAATTTTAATTTTTACTTTATTTTACTTTACAGTACTGTATTGGTTTTGGCATACATTGACATGAATCCATCATGGGTGTACATGAACTCCCAAACATGAACCTCCCCCCCCACCTCCCACCCCACATCATCCCTCCGGATCATCCCCATACACCAGCCCCAAGCATCCTGCATCCTGCATCGAACATAGACTGGCAATTCATTTCTTACATGATAGTATACATATTTCAATGCTATTCTCCCAAATCATCCCACCCTCTCCCTCTCCCTCAGAGTCCAAAAGTCCACTCTACACATCTGTGTCTCTTTTGGTGTCTTGCATACAGGGTCCTCTTTACCAGCTTTCTAAATTCCATATATATGTGTTAGTATACTGTATTGGTGTTTTTCTTTCTGGCTTACTTCACTCTGTATAATCGGTTCCAGTTTCATCCATCTTATTAGAACTGATTCAAATGTATTCTTTTTAATGGCTGAGTAATACTCCATTGTGTATATGTACCACAGCTTTCTTATCCATTCATCTGCTGATGGACATCTAGGTTGTTTCCATGTCCTGGCTATTATAAACAGTGCTGCAATGAACATTGGGGTACATGTGTCTCTTTCTATTCTGGTTTCCTCGGTGTGTATGCCCAGCAGTGGGATTGCTGGGTCATAAGGCAGTTCTATTTGCAATTTCTTAAGGAATCTCCACACTGTTCTCCATAGTGGCTGTACTAGTTTGCATTCCCACCAACAGTGTAAGAGGGTTCCCTTTTCTCCACACCCTCTCCAGCATTTATTGCTTGCAGACTTTTGGATCGCAGCCATTCTGACTGGTGTGAAGTGGTATCTCATTGTGGTCTTGATTTGCATTTCTCTGATAATGAGTGACGTTGAGCATCTTTTCATGTGTTTGTTAGCCATCCGTATGTCTTCTTTGGAGAAATGTCTATTTAGTTCTTTGGCCCATTTTTTGATTGGGTCGTTTATTTTTCTGGAATTGAGCTGTATAAGTTGCTTGTATATTTTTGAGATTAGTTGTTTGTCAGTTGCTTCATTTGCTATTATTTTCTCCCATTCAGAAGGCTGTCTTTTCACCTTGCTTATAGTTTCCTTTGTTGTGCAGAAGCTTAAAGCTTTCTTATCTCTCCTTGCTATTCTTTGGAACTTTACATTCAAATGGGTATATCTTTCCTTTTTTCTTTTGCTTTTCAACTTCCTTTTTTCATCATGAGAATCGCTGGGCTAGAGGAAGCACAAGCTGGAATCAAGATTGCCAGGAGAAATATCAATAACCTCAGATATGCAGGTGACACTACCCTTATTGCAGAAAGTGAAGAAGAACTAAAGAGTCTCTTGATGAAAGTGAAAGAGGAGAGTGAAAAAATTGGCTTAAAGCTCAACATTCAGATAACTAAGGTCATGGCATCTGGTCCCATCACTTCATGACAGATAGATGGGAAAGCAGTGGAAACGTGTCAGACTTTATTTTTCTGGGTTCCAAAATCACCGCAGATGGTGATTGCAGCCAAAAAATTAAAAGATGGTTACTCCTTGGAAGGAAAGTTATGACCAACCTAGATAGCATAATAAAAAGCAGAGACATTACTTTGTCAACAAAGGTTCATCTAGTCAAGGCTATGGTTTTTCCAGTGGTCATGTATGGATGTGAGAGTTGGACTAAAAAGAAAGCTGAGCGCAGAAGAATTGATGCTTTTGAACTGTGGTGTTGGAGAAGACTCTTGAGAGTCCCTTGGACTCCAAGGAGATCCAGCCAGTCCATTCTAAAGGAGATCAGTCCTGGGTTATCATTGGAAGGACTGATGTTGAAGCTGAAACTCCAATACTTTGGCCACCTGATGCAAAGAGCTGCTCATTTGAAAAGACCCTGATGCTGGGAAAGATTGAGGGGAGGAGTAGAAGGAGACAACAGAGGATGAGATGGTTGGATGGCATCACTGACTCAATGGACATGGGTTTGGGTGGACTCCAGGAGTTGGTGATGGACAGGGAGGCCTGGCATGCTGCAGTTCACGTGGTCACAAAGAGTCGGACACGAGTGAGTGACTGAACTGAACTGATCTCATTCTTTTATTCCAGCTATATAATGCTCCATTGTGTGAGTGTACCATAATTTATCCATTCATTTTCCCATGTGTAGAAATTTATATTGCTGCCAATAACTTGTAATTACAAATAATAAACAATGTTGGGCAAATGTACTTGTAATTTATTGAGAGTATAAGCCATGACTTATACTCTTAAATCAGCTCTTTTCTTTTTCTCAAGTTAGACACATGTTGAAGTATTAAAAGACATTAATTCCTTTTTTAAATACAAAAGATTCCTTTGCCATTGATTCATAACACTGTGTTTGCTGCAAAACTACATCAGAATCATATAGCCTGGAAAATTGTAAGAACATTTTGTGGAAGTAGAAATTGTACCACGTATTTGTATAACAGCAAGGCAAGTGTGGTCTCTAGGAAGTATAGGTAAAGTTGATTAGATTGCAGTGTATACTTAAAAGCTGAATAATGCACTCTTGTAAAACACTCTTCAAAATTATTTAACTTCCCATGATATCATCACAGCATGTGCAAAAAAAAAAATCTTTAGTGTTATCTTTTCCTGTCACATGACTAGCGCAAACAAAAGAAATCCTTATCTTTTTGTTTCTATTCTGGCCCTTCATAAAATGGCATTAAGCACCATTCAAAATTTACACAGTAAGGACTTAGTTTGAGGAAAAAAGATTCATTTTGTATTTCAAACAAATTATACTTGCTAAATTGTAAAGCAAAAATTTTCTCAGCAACTATAGATTTCTAGCATTTTACATGTGCAGAAAATATTTTAGTTTTAAAACCACATTCATAGATATTTTTACATGTAAGTCTCATAGCAAACCTTGGCATAGAGAATTATGCAGGAGTTCTTATTGTACATAAGAGTTCAATAAGTACAATATATTATACTTATTTTGCAAAAGAGGAAAGAGAGGCATTTAGAGAGTTTAAGGAAATTTCTGTGGGATGTAAGATTCTGAACTAAACCCTGAACTAGAATCCAGGACATTTTTTTTTTTTAAGTGAAATGTGCCTGTTTCATAGCATTATTGTGGTGACCAAATAACGTCATAGACTTGAAAATGTTAAAGTTGTACAGAGGTAGTAATTTTATTATTAAAGTTTTGGGGCTTTTGCAACTATGGGTAAAATTTCTCTATATTTTACTATGGCAACCCACTCCAGTACTCTTGCCTGGTAAATCTCATGGACAGAGGAGCCTGGTAGGCTACAGTCCATGGGGTCGCAAGGAGTCGGACATGACTCAATGATCTCACTTCACTTCACATTTGTATACATATATGTAATACAAGTGACTTAACAGTTGGAGAGATATAAATTTCACAGCAAGACTCAAAGTGTTCATGTGGGGAAATATTTTTATAGATTGAACTGGTACCTCTAGGAGCAAATGATGATGTTATATATCCACTGTGGAATAATTAACAGCATTATATATTGTACAGAAGTTAGAGCTTGAAACAAACCTCATTAAAGGTACTTGATCTTAGTTTTAAACCTTTAAGTATCTTCTTTAAAAGTGATCAATGTACATACTGGCTACTTTAGTTATCCTGCTGTGAGATTCATATAACTTTGATCTAACTTTCTTTGATTTAACTCTGCAATTAAGAAGATTTGGTTCAAAGTAAAAGCTCATTGGTTGATGTTTTCCACTGATGTGATAATGTTTACACAGATGTGCTTTGAAATCTTGATTATGGTGGATTTGGGGGTCCTACCACAAGACAGATTGCTGTTATTTGAAAGGTGAAATAATATGACACTTACCTGGTACAACCTTTAAAACAGACTTAGCTGTGTACATTTCTAAAGTGATTTATTTGTTTATTGTTTTAAGCCAGTGTTTTTGTTTTATTTCATATCTATCAACAGTAAATCACTTGCTTTAAGGACTCTTTTATAACTTTGTTGCATAAGGGTCAGTACTTAGGGCCATAGTGATGAAAAGGTGTAACTTTACCTACTTTAAAGCACCTGCCAATTAATTAGCAAAAATCCCTTCAGAGCAAATAAAATAAAAAATCCCATCCATCTGCACTCCCAAGTTGAGGTCTTTGTTAAGCAGACCGTGAAATGGGGCTGAAAAACTCATTTTCAGTGAGTCCCTAAAACTTTTTTGCTTAGAGGAAGTGTAAAAACCTGCCAAATGATTCTCAACACTTTGGCCACTGAAAAACTGTAACATAAATATCTTAAATTTAACTAGTGGTACAAAACCGAAGTTTGAAGTTTTAAATGCATGTGTATCCAGCTCCTTCACCTCAATGACTTTGGATCTGACAAATATGCATTGGGCAGTTCCACATGCAATTTTCTGGGTCTCAAAAACACATCAAGAAGCAACACCATTTTCCATTTATTTGTTTTTATAATTCAAATGTGAAAAATCAAAAAAATTTAGTCTGAAAGCAAATGCAACCAAGAATAGGGAGGTAGTCTTAGATTGGATAAGGGTCCCAGAGGTCACTTATCATTTATGACCCTATTACAGATATTCATTTTCTGTTTGTGGTATCCATAAGAATATGGACCATCTCTTTTCAGCCTACTTGGATTTACTCTTAATCCCTAGATTCACAATTAGATTATGTTATTATATTAAGTTGCTTAAAAGTTCACAAACCGCACAATTTTCAATTTCCATGTAGATAGAAGATTATATCATGTGTTATCTGAGTAAAGATAAACATTAAAGAGAACCTGGGTAGGGGGCGGTGTGTGTGTGTTCCTAACCTAACCTTGATTATGTAAAGAAAATCCCCCATCTAAATGATAAAAGAAACGAGTAATGCTTGTACATTTTATTAGTGTTTTAAAATTAGTGAGTTAAACTGTCAAAGCTTTGATTTTCCTTTCATGTGTGTCTGGGCAGGTCTAAGCCTCGGGTAACGCCCTTTTTCCTTCTCCCTCTCTTACCTTTTTTTTTTTTTTTTTGCACCTGTCCACTGCAGGCTCCCAGCAGCTCCCAAGGGGTCCAATTCTCTCCTTTCCTTTTCCTCCTTCTACCCATCCCCTCCTCCCTGCTTCCCCGCTCCCAGTTTCCTCCCCCCCATCCCTTCTTCAATCTACCTGCCAAGTCGGGCTCCTTTCAGCAGCAATCTATCACTGCAAAGGAGCTCACATCAAAGGCGATTGCACGGCCGCAGCCGCACGGCATCACGGTTGTTCCAGAGACGACCGCAAAGAGGGGCCTTGACTGCGCCTCCCCGAAGTTGCTGGCCAGCTCTGGCCAATGGTGGGAATGATTTTTTTTTTTTTTTTTTTTGCGACTGCCACTGATAGAGAGCCGTCAAGGGCCCCTTCTGGTCACTTCCGAAGAGCAAAAACGTGTTGAGAGGAGGCCGGTTTAAGATTTCAAACGGAAACCTCCTCAGCGCGCATGAAAGGACTTGATTAGCATATGTCAAGAGGACCCGCATATATACTGTGTGTATGTACACAGGACTCTGATCTGATCAGTTTGCGGAGTTGGAGCCCCAGCCCCCAGCCCCAGCCTTAGTACTGGCAGCGGCAGCTTATAGATGTTTCTGCAAGGCCAGCAGCCGGCTCCCACCTACCCCGGGAGAGAAGATCGCTCCAAGACAGTGAAAGCGTCCCTGCTCTCAGTGCAAAGTCCATCCTGCGACCTCACGGGAGTAACGGGGCCTTAACTTTTTTTTTTTTTTGGCGCTTGTTTGGTCATCATTTTTTCTCATCCACCTCCCCATCTCCGCTACCGTTTTCCTTGTGGGGTGGGGGTATCTTTTGTTTTCCGGATCGTCCGCCTCGCCCTCTGGCCGCTCCATGGCTCCCTTAGCCGAAGTCGGGGGCTTCCTGGGCGGCCTAGAGGGCCTGGGCCAGCAGGTGGGCTCGCACTTCCTGCTGCCTCCTGCCGGGGAACGGCCGCCTCTGCTGGGCGAGCGCCGGGGCGCGGCGGAGCGAGGTGGCCGCGGGGGCCCCGGGGCGGCGGAGCTGGCGCACCTGCACGGCTTCCTGCGCCGCCGGCAGCTCTACTGCCGCACCGGCTTCCACCTGCAGATCCTGCCCGACGGCAGCGTGCAGGGCACCCGGCAGGACCACAGCCTCTTCGGTACGTACGGGCGCCCGCATCCCGCGCTCCTCCCTGCTCGCCTGCTGAGCGACTCCTGCTTGCGCCGGGCCGGGAGCCCCAGAGACCCTTTGGGTGCCAAGTGCGGGCTGGGACTTACGGGACCCCAGGATTTTGCCTGTCCGCCGGCCTTTGCGTTCGCCGGCAGGCCTGCTGCTCCAGACGCTGGAGGGGGCGGGAGGGGAGAGGGGGCGCTCCGCCCGCACCTGGCTGCCTGGGACGCAGAGTCCTGGACTCGGAGCCATATCTTTCCCGCACTTCTTACCTCGCAGTTTTTTTTTTTTTTTTTAATCCTTATTATTTTCTCCTGCGCCCCCCCACGTTCCCCCCAGTAACTGTTCACTTAACAAAAGTTAACAACAGAAGGCCTTCCGCTTCTTTCGACCTGCCCTACAGCCAGGCAGTTGATGATGCTTTTATGGTTACTGCTCAAAAATAGGAAGCGAGCTTTTACTTGTCTACCTAGAGCACCACACATGTTGAGCAGGTAACATTCATTCTCCGTGGGCACCATCGCTCCTGTCAGGCTCACCTGCCTGCAGTTCTCTGCGCTGTTAAAAGTTTGGTGAGAAACAAACAAACAAAAAGCTTACCGGGCTACAGAGCATGCCCAGTCCCTTATCCAAGGTCCTCTTTAGAAATTATGAAATCCTGAAGCAAAGATCTTGGTATTGACCATAGGTAAGAGGAAGTGGGAAAGCGAAAGAAGACATAGGTGGGAACACAAAGAAACGTTTCAGAATACCTCCAGCAGCGCCTGGGAGCAGGAGTTAAAAGAAAGAAAAAGAAAAAACAAACAAAACACCAAACAAAACCTGAATGATTGTTAAGGCAGATTGCTAAGAGGCTAGATTGGGAAACCATAAAGTCTCTACTGTAATTCCTCCTTGCTTAGCTGTGTGACTAGCACGTGCTCTAACCAGTGAGCCTGAGTTTTCTTTTCTTGTCTGTACAATGATGGGGTTGAATCAGGTGATTCTTTTAAGATGCTCTCCTGTTCTAACAGTCCGGGATCTTTCCTCTACTGTGGAAGTGTTCATCATATTCGAGTTAGAGTTAACACTCTTGAAGGACTTTGATCATCCAACTTGGAACTTCACTAGATAGAATCATTATATCTCTTTTTAAAGACTCTGCTTACCTGTCAGCAGCAATGTGAAAGGGCCTACCTAATATAATGTTACGTTTCCTTCTCCCTTCCTTAGCAGTGGAATTCTCTGAGAGTCTTATCTCTGAAGGGCCCTCTCTTGTCCTCATCCCTTGTTCTTATTTGGCTTTCTCTGTTTGACTTGAAGTCCTCATTAAAACTTTGGAAAAGTGTAAATCTCAGTTTGAGAGGGCATTTGTAACCCTAGATGTGGAAATGAGCATGTGGTGGTCATTTGGTAGCACTTAAAGGCTTAGAAACTTAACTTTTTAAACCCCACATGTTTGCAACTTCCACTGATCTCTTCCAAATTCCCATTGACTATGAATCCAGAGTGTCATGACCTAGTGGCCAACCTTGGGGTCACTTTCAGAAAGTGGTTTCTAAATTGAAGAGGCTGAAATTCCACGTCTAAAGAACTTTGCTGACCCCAGGTGGCTCAGTTCCCTCCTCTTGAGTAATTACTGCACTTCACTTGTTACAGAAAAACCCTCCAGCTACCGGAGAGGTTTAGAAATGAGGGCAAATGTGTTAATGCCTATAAGTAGAACAGGTAGAGGTTAAGCTTAGGTGATAGTCAGGCTCCCCCCACCCCCTACCCACTCTGATACATAGTGGTGGTGGTGGTGAGGTTACTGAGTTCAACTCTTGTGACCCCATGGACTGTAGCCTTCGAGACTCCTCTGTTCATTAGATTTTCCAGGCAAGAATACTGGAGTTGGTTGCCATTTCCTTCTCCAGGGCATCTTCCCAACCCAGGGATCGAAACTATGTCTCCTGCTTGGCAGGCGGATTCTTTACTGCTGAGCCACCAGGGAGGTCCATGTGATACATGGTGTAACTCTGAAAATTCTACTTTTAAGATACTTGTAATTTAACTGTGGTCTCCCCAAAGTCAAGTAGTTGCTTCTCCTACTTTGTGTCTTTTTATAAAACTGACTCTATGAGAAGAGATTACTAAATATTTGTCGACTTGATGACATTCATTAAACTGGTATTTTATTCCATTCTTTAAGATACAGATGTTGCCTATCAGAATGACCATCTTAGTGGAAATTTTGTTTTTGCTAAAATTTTGTATGCTTATTTAGTAATTGCAAAAATATGACTTGGACTGATTTTTGTACTGGGTTAAGTCACTCTATGGTGCAGGGGTACTTATAGGAACAAAATATTTACTGTTAGGCAAAGGAAGGATAACCCAGGTTAGTATGGTAGCTTAAATGAGTAACAGCCTCTAGAGTGCATTACAGTGCATCCTAGTGGCATTTGATAGCCAAAGCACCATAATTTACCACAAGGAAGTGTAGATGAGAAAAGTATATATTTGGCATGCATGTGTAATATTAAATGGACTTCCCAGGAGGCTCAGTGGTAAAGAGTCCACCTGCTAATGCAGAAGTGAGTTTGATCCCTGGGTCAGGAAGTTCTTCTGGAAAAGGAAATGGCAACCCACTCCAGTATTTTTGCCTGGGAAATCCCATGTACAGAGGAGAATGGCAGGCTGCAGGCCGTGCAGTCACAAAAGAGTCAGGCATGACTTAGCTACTAAACAACAACAACAACAATATTATATGATTCTCTTTATCTTTGCCTTCTTTTCTTAGTTCTTCAATGATTGACAACGAAATAATTTATTCTCTCTAAAATTTATTTCTTTGTCATCAAAGTAAGAATTCTGAAAATGCTTAAGGTGTACTATTTGAGATGTTAAAGTAGATAACATTTTTGATTATTTATACTAATTTGACCATGATTAAATAAAAAATTCATAATACTTTGTTTTAAAATTTTAAAACCACATCAATAAAATAAAAACAAAAGGTCCCAGTGAGGCTTAAAAAATTCCCTATCTGAGTTAGCTCTGTATTTATAATAGAGTTTTTCTGCACAGTAGTATAGTAGAAAGATTTTACCTAATACGTAAACATGGAATCATTACTTTTAAAAAAAAGTTTAGCCTGAGATCAAACATATTCCTTTAAAGGCTTTTCCTTTCTTCTCCCCTATTCTCCATAGATTTGTCTGATGTGGTTGCATTGTGGGTTGACTCACCTGTTTATTATGATTTTTTTAAAGGCTGGCTTTGAAAATGATACCAGAAAGACAAAGTACGTCCAAGTCTTTTTATGGGACACTGGGCATTAGAAAATCTATCTAAAATCTGTGATTACCTCTAAAGGAAAGTTTTTCATGTCTACTCTTTGTTAAGGAATTAGCTTAGTTGCCACCTCATATTATAAATAAGAAAGACTTGTCAAATCTCATTTAAGAATCAAATGATTACAAATTACTGTGTGGTATACTATTTCCTTGTGGAGAAAAAGGATCAGAATTTAAAAGTGTGGCTAAAATCTTTAAGAGGAACATGAAAAGCACGTAACCTTTTTCCTATCAGCTCCCATGAACCACCACAAAATTATTTCGACCTTGTTATATGTTTATGAGGCTTTGCATATCGTTTAATAAAGTTGGAGCTATTGAATATAATTATCCTAAGAATATATATAATTGCTTGTCTTTCTACAATTAACATGTTTTTTGACAAGAGAGCAGCATTATTTTAAGATTAAAGTGCAGGTGGTTTACGATTTAGTTGTGAGAAAAATGAATACATTATAAGATCTGTTTTATAATTAATTTATATGGAAATGAAACTTGAAAACTAGTTCTACTATGCAGTCTAATCAGTTAATCAGTTCCTGTTCTTTGAAAGACAAGAGTGTCTTAATGTAAATCAGATACCTAAAGAGAGTTAAGTTACAAGTGAGCCACAGTACACGTTTCAATTTGAATGTAATATTCATTACAACTTCAAGTAATTATACATTGTAAGTATATCCTGGATGAAAGTCCATCAATGTATCTTCTTCTACCAGTCATGTTTTGGGTCTTTATTTTTGTTTCTAATAGGGATCACTGATGAGCTTGGTAGTAAGTTTAATTTTCCTCTACTTCCTACCTCTCTATCAGTTATCATAATGGCTATCCTCTGGGGTCTGTGTCTTCCTACTATGTATCTTTTCTCCTCTCAGCCTTGGGCAAGCAGCTTACAGGAAATCTGGCAGCATATTGCTGCTGTTAGATCCTTGTTAGGTCTAGTGTTCTACATGATCTCCTAATTGTTTGAAAGAGCTCCTTTGAGCTCTTAAGAATCTATGTTTAGAGCTTAAGCATCTATGTTTCTGCCAATGAATGAATTAGGATCTGGGCAGAACAGAGCCCTTCATATAAGCAAATAGCCAGATTTTGTATTTTCCCTTGGCCTTGGTAATATCATGTGTCCAAACAGAAACTTGTAGTACAATAAATCAAGAAATGACTTAAGAGCAAGAGTTAAGCTAAATGGTACACATTTATACTGTCATGGATCTTAAGACAAGACGAAGGGGTGAAGGTAGAAAGCTATTGAGGAAGGCAGTTCCAAGCATAGAAAGTCTGTCTATATACTTTTTCAGCAAAGAGTCTAAAGAGAAGAACAAGACAAAGACACTAGTCCAAAGGTTAGTGTGTGCCAAGGAAAAGAATGATGCAGAGGGAGGCATTAAGGGTTTTATTTGTTGTTGTTGTTAACTATAGTGTATTAATAGTGTTGAGTGGAGAGTTTTTTTGTACTAATTTACCTATTTGTTGTTGTTTAGTTTAGTTGCTCAATTCTGGAAGGTTTCTGAAAGTGAAATCTATTTGCATGTTAAATTCTTGTTATTTAACTATCACATTTCATGAATTATAAAGTCATTTAACTTTTGAACCATAAAATTTATCTTTAAGAATCATGGGATGGGAAACAGCATATTATATAACCTGTAATTTTTGAAACTACTTTCTTGAAGCAGTGTTCCAAAGTATAAACACTGAATTAGGGCTCAGAAGATATGACTCCAAGTATCCATTCTGTTAATTACAGATATCATTATCTTTAGGCAAACCTCAGTTTCTTTGTATGTAAAATGGAATAATAATATCTTCCATATTTATTTTAGGAGTTGTTTTTGAGGACCAGATGGGAAAGTAAAAGTAGAAGCCCTTTATGAACTACTAAATACTAATGCATCCATATAAAGTATATTGGCTGCTGCTAGAAAAAAATTTACTTAGTTCATACTAAGCAAAAACAAAGCAAAACAATTAACAGGACATGGTTATAATTAGTGGAATCAAGGAGAACCAAGACTATCTCTATTATATACTAATTTATGGTAATAATAGCTTCCATTTGTTGGTTGCCTAAAAATGTTAGTCCTGACCACTCTCCTGTAAGGAAGCATTTCACCCTTTTATGTATGAAGACACTGAAGTTCAAAAAAGACAAATGACTGATGTACTCAGACTCATCAGTAAGTTATTAAACTGGATTCAAACCCAGGTTAGTTTTCTTTAAGATTTTATACCTTTAATGCTATATCACAATGAACAATTTTTTCTTTTTTTAGTTTTTTTATCTATAAAATGGGAGTTTCATCATAATGCTAATTGTACAGCACTTTTCAGTTTATGAAGGACTTCCACACACAGTATTATATTTAGCAATTTGATCTACTTCTCTTTGGAAGATTTTCATTAGTTGTATGTTCTTTAATAAATGCAAATCATTTTGTTTATAAATTCAGGTATCCTGGAATTCATCAGTGTGGCAGTGGGACTTGTCAGTATTAGAGGTGTGGACAGTGGTCTTTACCTTGGAATGAATGACAAAGGAGAACTATATGGATCAGTACGTATTTTTTTAAAAAAATTACTGTAATTCATTAAATAATGACTATCCATTTTTAAGTAAAATAGCTATCAGAAGAAATATATAAATATATATATATTTAAGTAAAATAGCTATCAGAAGAAATATATAAATATACATACTTAAGTAGAAATGAAAAATCTTTATCTTGATAAATTTCCATATGTTTAGACTGTAGTATAGCATTAATAACTCACTTCTACTTCTTAAACCCTAAACCGTTATTGCTTTTAGTTCACTAGTTCTTTCTGCCCATTATCCTGGGACCAGAGATAGGAAAATAAGAGCAGTTTCTTCTTGCCTTGTTAGATTCTTTACATTCATTTAATACAAATTTTCTCTACCCATTACTACCTTCGTAGGTAGGTACGTATACATCATTGACTTGCTGACCTTTGCAATATAGGAAATGATATAATGAAATCTTAGGATACTGTAAGTAACAACAGACAATGGCAACACACTAGTTGGGCCATATCTGATGCTTGATAATTATAGTAGCTGTGCTCTTGGAGTTGCATTGGAAAGTTTTTAAGCTTATCACTGGGGATAAGTGCACACATTTGTAGGTCTACCATAACTATTTTAAATATGGAAATACTTTAAAAAATTTAAACTTTTCAGGTTAATATTTCATCAGTATAAGATTTTTTTCTTTTCTTTTTTAAACAACAAAACAGCAACAACACAAGGATTAGAATAACAGGATAATATAAAGTTCAATCTGCAGTATGATGTAGATCTTTATCTTTCACTGGTAACATTATTTGCTCACTGTTTCTTATAATTGATATAATTTTAAGAAAATTGTTACAGTGTAAATGTGTGCCACTCCCTCCCATCATCTCACATGAAATTCCTTCTTAACATCTAAATCTCTGTAGCTATTTCCAAAGAGAATTTAACTTTTATGGTCAAATTTTCTCTACCCATTACTACCTTCGTAGGTAGGTATGTATACATCATTGACTTGCTGACCTTTGCAATATAGGAAATGATATAATGAAATCTTAGGATACTGTAGGTAACAACAGACAATGGCAACACACTAGTTGGGCCATATCTAATGCTTGATAATTATAGTAGCTGTGCTCTTGGAGTTGCACTGGAAAGTTTTTAAGCTTATCACTGGGGATAAGTGCACACATTTGTAGGTCTACCATAACTATTTTAAATATGGAAATACTTTAAAAAATTTAAACTTTTCAGGTTAATATTTCATCAGTATAAGATTTTTTTCTTTTCTTTTTTAAACAACAAAACAGCAACAACACAAGGATTAGAATAACAGGATAATATAAAGTTCAATCTGCAGTATGATGTAGATCTTTATCTTTCACTGGTAACATTATTTGCTCACTGTTTCTTATAATTGATATAATTTTAAGAAAATTGTTACAGTGTAAATGTGTGCCACTCCCTCCCATCATCTCACATGAAATTCCTTCTTAACATCTAAATCTCTGTAGCTATTTCCAAAGAGAATTTAACTTTTATGGTTTATCAGATGACACTATCGGGTACTTTCTTTTTTCTTAAAATCTCAATTGAGACCACAGTGTACAGTTAGAATCTTAATATACACTGAGGAAAATTGGTTATCATATTTCAGTAAATGGTATTCCACTTAATATCTATCCTTTTAAAGGTAAAACTTGCCCTTCCTGGGCTTTCTGTCAGCTCAGAAGAAAGAGAAAGAATGCATTTTGTAATCTCATAAGAGTAGAATCACAACTGAAAGAGAAAAACAGTCACGTGGTGGCTCAGACGGTAAAGAATCTGCCTGCAATGCAGGAGGCCTGGGTCCATCCTGGGGTCAGGAATATCTCCTGGAGAAGGGAATGGTTAGCCACTCCAGTATTCTTGCCTGGAGAATTCCATGGACATAGGAGCCTGATGGGTTACAGTCCATGAGGTTGCAAAGAGTCAGACACAACTGAGCAACTAACATTTTCACTTCAGTCTTCCCTCTTCATGTATGTGTCAGATTAAAAAAAAAAAAAAGCAACTGTAGTCAATGTCTTGGGACAATATGCAGTCCATCTTGAAATGACAAGAAATTACCGAGCTTTTACTACATTTGGTGCATTTACCAAATAGTAATATCCAGACACAAGTTAATCATGGGTATTGTATAATTAAATAATTCCTAAAGGGAGTTAATCATGGGTATTGTATAATTAAATAATTCCTAAAGGGAGGATATATGATTTGGAGTGATGATCTTGAATTAGGAATTTGAATGTTAGCAATGTTGAATTTAGAAATTTGAATGTTAGCAACATCTTGAAATGTTTCAAGATGATAGTAGAGATTTGTCTGTGTAGAACTTTGGCATCTAATGATGGAACAAGATAAACTACAAGTCTGTTTGGTGGTTATGGTGTGGGAATTGAGATAAAATGAAGCATGGCCAAATTTAGAATATTTATTAAGTACTGGGTTGGCCAAAAATTCATTTGAGTTTTCTGTAACAGCTTATAGAAAAAACCAAATGAACTTTTTGGCCAACTCAATATTTGGAAATAAAATTGAAAATTGACATTCGACTTAAAGTTCTTTGAATTAAATAAACTGCTGAATGGAATCACCTGGGAGAAAGAGTTCCAGGTAACATGAGAACTAAAACAGAACAAAGCAGAAACAGTTTATCCTTTCTCCTTCCTTGACAAGGATATAGTTATAAACAAAGAAATAAAAATATAAAAGTTGAGATTTTTCTAAGGAAATTTTCTTAAAAATATCATTTTTAATGGTAGCCATCTTCTCTCTTGTAGGAGAAACTGACTTCTGAATGCATCTTTAGAGAGCAATTTGAAGAGAACTGGTATAATACCTATTCATCAAACATATATAAACATGGAGATACTGGCCGCAGGTATTTTGTGGCACTTAACAAAGATGGAACTCCAAGAGACGGTGCCAGGTCCAAAAGACATCAGAAATTTACACATTTCCTGCCTAGACCAGTGGATCCAGAAAGAGTTCCTGAACTATACAAGGACCTACTTATGTACAGTTGAAGGGGGTTGATGTCTTTACTGAAGAACCAAACTACAACTATTCTTTCTTGTTTCTGTTCTCATCATAAAATAGGAACCCAGGACAACATTCAGAATGTTATGGAGTCTGTTTTTCACTGGGATACTGGCTTTGGAAAGAATATTGAGAACAAGAAACAAAAAATATTTTAACTTGAAGTAGGTCAAGATCTCTTTTTACAAGTGGATTTAGTTCCCTTGGGTACACGGCTCAGTCCTCACTCATTGACTTAAGCTAAAAATCTGTTCAACTGTGATCCTGGGAACTCAGCCGAGTTTGCTGCTGGTGCCTCACCTCTCTGGAGTATGTTTACTTTGAAGGTTACATTACAAATAGATACTTCATGTTGAAGAGATGGGTTGACATAGTTGGCTGAGATTATTGCTATATAAATTCTAAGAACCTTCTAGGATTTTGCAGGTGATGACATTATATGTACAAAGTTGGGGTGAAACATGGATTAGGAAGCAGGCCACACCCAGATGGACCATTTTTTTTTAAAGGATGGACCTATTTATACATTTTCAGTTGGCAAATATTTATTATATATATTTATTTATTAAAGAGTATATTTTTTACTGGTATATGAAGATAATACGAAGAGGAAAAAAACAACCAAAATTTCTTTACCGTGCCATTCCTTTGCTGTGATGTCTTTGGCTGTCAAGAAGACTTCGTGATTGCTACACATTAAGCATAGAATAAGATCCTGAATTTCTTTTAAAAAATGAAGTATAGCATAGATTATGTATTTTTTGCAATCAGTTGCCTTTGAAATGTAACATTGGTTTCTTTGGCCTAGAAAAATTCTGTATCAATTTGTATTGAATTCAACACACATTCAAAAAGGGAATTAAACACCGATACTTTAATGTTTTGGTATCATTCCTTTTGAGGTGAAGTTATTCTACGTATATAACATATTTTTATGGTGACATAATTCTAAGTTCCTGAGAAAAATGTAATATTTAGCGAACTTCTGATGTTGAAAATTATTAGACATTATAAATCAGCTATGCTTACTTATTTTCTTGACTTAGTGTGGCAAAGCTCATTTCTTTTCACTCACTATGATCATAGATGGGCTTTCCTGGTGGCTCAGATGGTAAAGCATCTGCCTGCAATGCGGGAGATCCAGGCTCGATCCCTGGGTTGGGAAGATCCTCTGGAGAAGGAAACGGCAACCCACTCCAGTACTCTTGCTTGGAAAATTCCATGGACGGAGGAGCCTGGTAGGCCACAGTCCATGGGGTCGCAAAGAGTCAGGCACGACTGAGCAACTTCACTTTCACATGATCATAGAAAGAATGAGTCTTAGTGGAACCACGGTTAATAATAGTAGGGCTCCATCTACCTATTCCAGGCAAGAGTACTGGAGTGGGTTGCAAGATACTATTAAAAACTAAGGAAAATACAATAATCAAGACAGAAGTGGGTCCTGCTTCATGAAGCTTGTTATCTAGTAGGGGAAACTGACACAGTAATGGTGAATTGTGATGTACTCTATGAAAAAAACAAGGTTCAGACAGAAAAAAAGAGGATAAATTTAGATAGGATGGGTCAGAGGCTTCTCTAAAGAGCTGACATTTCTTAAAGGATAAGGCTAAGATGGGGCTTCCCTGGTGGTTCGAATGGTAAAGAATCTGCCTGCAGTGCAGGAGACCTGGGTTTGATTCCTGGGTCAGGAAGATCCCTTGGAGAAGGGAATAGCTACCCATTCTAGTAATCTTGCCTGGAGAATCCCATGAATAGAGGAGCCTGGCAAGTTAGAGTCTGTGGAATTGCAAAGTCAGATATAACTGAATGATTCACACTTTCACTACATATCTTTCAAGAGAAGATTAAAAAGCCACGATGGAAGAGGAAACAGTGAGTCTGGAGTCCTTAAAGCAAGAAAGAACTTTGTGGCTGCTGCTGAGTAACCAACTGGGAGAGTGGCACACAAAAACTTATAAAACCACACAGATACAGTCCTGTAGTTTTTATCTGCTCCTACCCAGCCGTTGTTGCCACCCTCATGCATGGCGGTCATCACTGGGGATGTGGTAATAATCACTGAGACAGCTCCCACCAGTTAGAACACAGAAGCCTTGTAAAACAGACTGCTGGGCTCCAGCCCCACCGTTTCTGATGCATGTGTCTGAAAGCGATCCTACAAATGTGAATTTTTAACAGGAAACATTGATGCAGTTGGTCCAGAGACCATACTTTAAGAATCACTAGTCTAAAGCAGGGTTTTTCAAACTTTAGTGTACATGCAAAAACACCTGAGGGTCTTGTTAAAGGACAGATCTGTTAAACTAGGCCTGGGTTAGGGGATGGAGAGCTGAACTGTTGTATTTCTAACGATATCCCAGCTGATGCTCGATACGGTTGTACCACATATCACGCTTTGAATGCAAGACTGACTGTTGCTTTAATGTTCTCTAGAGTATTCTTGCCTGGAGAATCCCAGGGACAGAGGAGCCTAGTGGGCTGCTGTCAATGGCGTTGCACAGAGTCGGACACGACTGAAGCGACTTAGCTGCAGCAGCAGCAGCAGCAGCAGCAGCAGAGTTATTCCTATTGCTTCATCCTCTCATAACTTGAATACATTAATGGTGGTGTGTGGCGTGACGGTAGAAGTTCCTCACATACCTTTAATAAAGCTATATGGGAACGTGTGTGTGTGTGGCTGGAGGAGTAGTGCGTGCACTTGTGTGCGTACAGTGTAAGAGGTAGCAATATAGCTTAGAATCTATTGCTTTCATAAATGTAAAAAATGAGGGTTTAGCAGTAATATTTTCATAATAGTCATAATAAAACAATTCCCATTTATTTTTATTTGTCAATAAAAGTAATAAACTAATTTTGGTTCACTGCTGGACATCTTGGAGAAGGCAATGGCACCCCACTCCAGTACTCGTGCCTGGAAAATCCCATGGATGGAGGAGCCTGGTAGGCTGCCGTCTATGGGGTCGCACGGAGTCGGACACGACTGAAGTGACTTAGCAGCAGCAGCAGCAGCAGCTGGACATCTATTTTGAATGCATGTGTCCCAAAGCAAGCATTATGCAAGTATTTCAAATCATCAAAACAATGCCTGTGTCTAAACTTACAGGTATGGAGGAACTCTTATAAATTTAAAGAGAGAATCCACTGATCAAAGATGGCCCACAATGAACATCCTTCCTCGATCAAAATTTCTTTTTTTAGATGTAAGAGGAATATGTGTAGAACTTTGGCATCTAATGATGGAACAAGATAAACTACAAGTCTGTTTGGTGGTTATGGTGTGGGAATTGAGATAAAATGAAGCATGGCCAAATTTAGAATATTTATTAAGTACTGGGTTGGCCAAAAATTCATTTGAGTTTTCTGTAACAGCTTATAGAAAAAACCAAATGAACTTTTTGGCCAACTCAATATTTGGAAATAAAATTGAAAATTGACATTCGACTTAAAGTTCTTTGAATTAAATAAACTGCTGAATGGAATCACCTGGGAGAAAGAGTTCCAGGTAACATGAGAACTAAAACAGAACAAAGCAGAAACAGTTTATCCTTTCTCCTTCCTTGACAAGGATATAGTTATAAACAAAGAAATAAAAATATAAAAGTTGAGATTTTTCTAAGGAAATTTTCTTAAAAATATCATTTTTAATGGTAGCCATCTTCTCTCTTGTAGGAGAAACTGACTTCTGAATGCATCTTTAGAGAGCAATTTGAAGAGAACTGGTATAATACCTATTCATCAAACATATATAAACATGGAGATACTGGCCGCAGGTATTTTGTGGCACTTAACAAAGATGGAACTCCAAGAGACGGTGCCAGGTCCAAAAGACATCAGAAATTTACACATTTCCTGCCTAGACCAGTGGATCCAGAAAGAGTTCCTGAACTATACAAGGACCTACTTATGTACAGTTGAAGGGGGTTGATGTCTTTACTGAAGAACCAAACTACAACTATTCTTTCTTGTTTCTGTTCTCATCATAAAATAGGAACCCAGGACAACATTCAGAATGTTATGGAGTCTGTTTTCCACTGGGATACTGGCTTTGGAAAGAATATTGAGAACAAGAAACAAAAAATATTTTAACTTGAAGTAGGTCAAGATCTCTTTTTACAAGTGGATTTAGTTCCCTTGGGTACACGGCTCAGTCCTCACTCATTGACTTAAGCTAAAAATCTGTTCAACTGTGATCCTGGGAACTCAGCCGAGTTTGCTGCTGGTGCCTCACCTCTCTGGAGTATGTTTACTTTGAAGGTTACATTACAAATAGATACTTCATGTTGAAGAGATGGGTTGACATAGTTGGCTGAGATTATTGCTATATAAATTCTAAGAACCTTCTAGGATTTTGCAGGTGATGACATTATATGTACAAAGTTGGGGTGAAACATGGATTAGGAAGCAGGCCACACCCAGATGGACCATTTTTTTTTNGGAGTATGTTTACTTTGAAGGTTACATTACAAATAGATACTTCATGTTGAAGAGATGGGTTGACATAGTTGGCTGAGATTATTGCTATATAAATTCTAAGAACCTTCTAGGATTTTGCAGGTGATGACATTATATGTACAAAGTTGGGGTGAAACATGGATTAGGAAGCAGGCCACACCCAGATGGACCACATTTTTTTTTAAAGGATGGACCTATTTATACATTTTCAGTTGGCAAATATTTATTATATATATTTATTTATTAAAGAGTATATTTTTTACTGGTATATGAAGATAATACGAAGAGGAAAAAAACAACCAAAATTTCTTTACCGTGCCATTCCTTTGCTGTGATGTCTTTGGCTGTCAAGAAGACTTCGTGATTGCTACACATTAAGCATAGAATAAGATCCTGAATTTCTTTTAAAAAATGAAGTATAGCATAGATTATGTATTTTTTGCAATCAGTTGCCTTTGAAATGTAACATTGGTTTCTTTGGCCTAGAAAAATTCTGTATCAATTTGTATTGAATTCAACACACATTCAAAAAGGGAATTAAACACCGATACTTTAATGTTTTGGTATCATTCCTTTTGAGGTGAAGTTATTCTACGTATATAACATATTTTTATGGTGACATAATTCTAAGTTCCTGAGAAAAATGTAATATTTAGCGAACTTCTGATGTTGAAAATTATTAGACATTATAAATCAGCTATGCTTACTTATTTTCTTGACTTAGTGTGGCAAAGCTCATTTCTTTTCACTCACTATGATCATAGACAGGCTTTCCTGGTGGCTCAGATGGTAAAGCATCTGCCTGCAATGCGGGAGATCCAGGCTCGATCCCTGGGTTGGGAAGATCCTCTGGAGAAGGAAACGGCAACCCACTCCAGTACTCTTGCCTGGAAAATTCCATGGACGGAGGAGCCTGGTAGGCCACAGTCCATGGGGTCGCAAAGAGTCAGGCACGACTGAGCAACTTCACTTTCACATGATCATAGAAAGAATGAGTCTTAGTGGAACCACGGTTAATAATAGTAGGGCTCCATCTACCTATTCCAGGCAAGAGTACTGGAGTGGGTTGCAAGATACTATTAAAAACTAAGGAAAATACAATAATCAAGACAGAAGTGGGTCCTGCTTCATGAAGCTTGTTATCTAGTAGGGGAAACTGACACAGTAATGGTGAATTGTGATGTACTCTATGAAAAAAACAAGGTTCAGACAGAAAAAAAGAGGATAAATTTAGATAGGATGGGTCAGAGGCTTCTCTAAAGAGCTGACATTTCTTAAAGGATAAGGCTAAGATGGGGCTTCCCTGGTGGTTCGAATGGTAAAGAATCTGCCTGCAGTGCAGGAGACCTGGGTTTGATTCCTGGGTCAGGAAGATCCCTTGGAGAAGGGAATAGCTACCCATTCTAGTAATCTTGCCTGGAGAATCCCATGAATAGAGGAGCCTGGCAAGTTAGAGTCTGTGGAATTGCAAAGTCAGATATAACTGAATGATTCACACTTTCACTACATATCTTTCAAGAGAAGATTAAAAAGCCACGATGGAAGAGGAAACAGTGAGTCTGGAGTCCTTAAAGCAAGAAAGAACTTTGAGGCTGCTGCTGAGTAACCAACTGGGAGAGTGGCACACAAAAACTTATAAAACCACACAGATACAGTCCTGTAGTTTTTATCTGCTCCTACCCAGCCGTTGTTGCCACCCTCATGCATGGCGGTCATCACTGGGGATGTGGTAATAATCACTGAGACAGCTCCCACCAGTTAGAACACAGAAGCCTTGTAAAACAGACTGCTGGGCTCCAGCCCCACCGTTTCTGATGCATGTGTCTGAAAGCGATCCTACAAATGTGAATTTTTAACAGGAAACATTGATGCAGTTGGTCCAGAGACCATACTTTAAGAATCACTAGTCTAAAGCAGGGTTTTTCAAACTTTAGTGTACATGCAAAAACACCTGAGGGTCTTGTTAAAGGACAGATCTGTTAAACTAGGCCTGGGTTAGGGGATGGAGAGCTGAACTGTTGTATTTCTAACGATATCCCAGCTGATGCTCGATACGGTTGTACCACATATCACGCTTTGAATGCAAGACTGACTGTTGCTTTAATGTTCTCTAGAGTATTCTTGCCTGGAGAATCCCAGGGACAGAGGAGCCTAGTGGGCTGCTGTCAATGGCGTTGCACAGAGTCGGACACGACTGAAGCGACTTAGCTGCAGCAGCAGCAGCAGCAGCAGCAGCAGAGTTATTCCTATTGCTTCATCCTCTCATAACTTGAATACATTAATGGTGGTGTGTGGCGTGACGGTAGAAGTTCCTCACATACCTTTAATAAAGCTATATGGGAACGTGTGTGTGTGTGGCTGGAGGAGTAGTGCGTGCACTTGTGTGCGTACAGTGTAAGAGGTAGCAATATAGCTTAGAATCTATTGCTTTCATAAATGTAAAAAATGAGGGTTTAGCAGTAATATTTTCATAATAGTCATAATAAAACAATTCCCATTTATTTTTATTTGTCAATAAAAGTAATAAACTAATTTTGGTTCACTGCTGGACATCTTGGAGAAGGCAATGGCACCCCACTCCAGTACTCGTGCCTGGAAAATCCCATGGATGGAGGAGCCTGGTAGGCTGCCGTCTATGGGGTCGCACGGAGTCGGACACGACTGAAGTGACTTAGCAGCAGCAGCAGCAGCAGCTGGACATCTATTTTGAATGCATGTGTCCCAAAGCAAGCATTATGCAAGTATTTCAAATCATCAAAACAATGCCTGTGTCTAAACTTACAGGTATGGAGGAACTCTTATAAATTTAAAGAGAGAATCCACTGATCAAAGATGGCCCACAATGAACATCCTTCCTCGATCAAAATTTCTTTTTTTAGATGTAAGAGGAATATAAATTTAACTTTTTTATGGTGATAACTACTTGTAGAAATTTGGGATATGAAATATGATTGAGGCAATGATTTTACAAACTTTGAGATAACTAAAAAGTCACTGTATCTTGCATTCTAATTCTATTTATATATTGGCATGTCTTCCTATGTCAGAAAAACTATTTGTATTTACTGAATTTATACTACCTGAAGAAATGATCTGTTTTCTTAATAGGTTTCACTTGATTTCACCTGATATTCCTAAATGGAAGTAGAGTGTGGGCATATTAATTCATACATGGAAGGATAAGAATAATTTGGTTTATTATCAAATTAATATTTTGAAAATAATTTTATTCTCAGGATGCTTGGGGGAAATTTTGCCCATTAGTCATCCTCTCCTTTATTTTGAATGTTTTATTGTGTGTGTGTGTGTGTGTGTGTGTGTGTGTGTGTGTGCTAGTTGCTCAGTCATGTCCTACCCTTTATGACTCCATGGACCGTTGCCCATCAGGCTCCTTTATCCGTGGAATGAGCCAGGCAAGAATACTGGAGTGAACACTGGAAGAATACATTTCCTTCTCCAAAATGTTCTATTAGAAATCATTTACTAATTTACATTTTCCATTCTTTCTTGTTTGGAATGTTAATTATCATTTACAAAATTTACCTGCAGTAATGATAAAAGAACATATGTAAATCAAATTTCATTAACATATACTTGCTAAAATAGAACAGATTGATTTCCTGCTTAAGTATTCCCCACAGGTCCCAGCCATTGCCCTGCATGACTAGATATAACTAATACTTGGAGACCAAGGTTCTTCTCTTTAGGAACAGTATTTCTTAGAAGAAGCAGTGTACGTTAGGCAAAAGTAAAGGCGCCCTTGCCATGGGATAGCTTCCAGTTGAGCAGCACACTTCTGTGAAGGGCAGTTCTTTATTCTGACGCTACCACTTCCATTTAACAGTGGAGATCTCATTTGCCCATCATTCCTGGAGAGTGTGTGGGTATCAGATATAATCGAATTCCTGGTGGTGACAAAAAGACTTGCTATTTTCTCTTTGGGTTGCTCTGTTTTAATGCTGCTGCTGCTGAGTCACTTCAGTCGTGTCCAACTTGTGTGATCCCACAGACGGCAGCCCACCAGGCTCCCCTGTCCCTGGGATTCTCCAGGCAAGAACAGTGGGGTGGGTTGCCATTTCCTCCTCCAATGCATGAAAGTGAAAAGTGAAAGTGAAGTTGCTCAGTCGTGTCCAACTCTTAGTGACCCCATGGACTGCAGCCTACCAGGCTCCTCCATCCATGGGATTCTCCAGGCAAGAGTACTAGAGTGGGGTGCCATTGCCTTCTCCGTCTGTTTTAATGATGGACCAATAAGTGGCTGGCAACTGATCTGTACTCAGAAATGAAAACACTATTTGACAGACATTACACATTTGTCATTTCCTTGGGGCATGCCAATAATTCCATTCCATCAGATCACTGGAGAGTCCACTGGAGAGTCATGTCTGGGTTATATAGGATGAGAGGTTAGAGAGTTGCCTGTATAATCTTCAAGAAACTTGCCTTTCAGGAGGCCATGTGATTTAGTTACGATACTGCAGCATCATATCCCACTGTGTCAGTATCCGTACCTTTCTTTGCATCCTATTTAGTGATGTGGGTTTCAAGGACAAACATTGTGTTCCATTCAGCACATAATTAATTTTTTTCAAAACAACAACATTCCCAGAAAAGTTGCTGCTTTGGCAAATGGTCTTTGAATTTAATTTTTCTGTTAAATTGTTTTACCATTTTTAGTCATAAACTGATAAGGAAAGGAAGAGCCTCAAATACAGTTATTTTTCACTGTTATCCAGTGTGCCATCTATAAAATGAATATTTTCTATTTGAATAAAATGAAGACACCTGTTTAAAATTTACCATATGAGATGATAAAACAGTGTTAAAGAATTTACGGTATAGTAGGATGATAAAGGTATAATTTTGGCCAAATGAAGCAAATTATATTGATGATCAAAATGAACAGGGATCTAAAAGAATGCTAAATGATCTAAATGACCACAGATTACTAAAATGTTGATTCAATGTCCATCTCTATTTTGGACCAGTCAAGCCAAGGTACAAGGGGTAAGTGGTATATGGGATTAGCCCCAATTTCTCCAACACCCTATATAGTCCCAGTTTCTTTAATACCCTATATAATTTGGC
This sequence comes from Oreotragus oreotragus, assembly GCA_006410675.1. Classification (NCBI taxonomy): domain Eukaryota; kingdom Metazoa; phylum Chordata; class Mammalia; order Artiodactyla; family Bovidae; genus Oreotragus; species Oreotragus oreotragus. Next base: position 209,434 of record SJYX01009652.1, on the reverse strand, counting down.
ATAGACCTACTGTACTTCCATATGATTCCACATTTGCAACAGTGTTGTTCCAGAGGTTCTCATTTGGCAGGTCCAGTTTTGGGGACCCTACTCTTTAACCTTTTGAAATATCTTTACATCCCTAGAACTTAATGAATCTCTTGCAATTACCCACTCACAGAGAGGAAATACCACTCCAGGAAAACTTTTGTGGCCCCCTGTGTCCAGCTGGGCTTCCCAGGTGGCTCAGTGGGTAAAGATCTGCCTGCAATACAGGAGACGCAGGCAGATGTGGGTTCAATCCCTGGGTTGGAATATCCCCTGGAGGAGAATATGGCAACCCACTCCAGTATTCTTGCCTGGACAACCCCATTTAGAGACAGGCCTGACGAGCTACAGTCCATGGGGTTGGAAAGAGTCGGACAAGACTGAAGCAACTGAGCATACACACTGTGTCCAGCCATTATCACAACTCAGCAACCTCAGCTACTTCTCCTTTATACCCTTCAATAATCAAAACAATTTCTCTCCTTGCATTCAAATTTCCAGAATTAGTGTTATCTTTGATCCTGTATCTAAAAGTACCTGAGATTCTTGAATATTATCCTTTGTTCAAAATAAGTCACAGAGTTTAAAGTCTCTCCAGGTCGATCTAATGTTTTAATGGACTGGACGTTAAGGACTTTGGAGCAATTTGTCCTTCCCTTTGAGAGACTGGGCCTGATCTCCAGACTTTAGTGCCAAGGTTCTTAAATTAAGAAAGATCAGAAGAAATCAAAGGAGATGCTTTGGAAGGTGTCCTTTGTTTTTCATGTGCAGGGAGCTTATCCTCAGGATTTACGAAGTCCTTGTCTCAGTGTTCCCTCTCTTGGCTGGGCTCCCAGTGATCGTGAAGTGGCTTGTTGCTATCTGTGTGGAGGGTTTGCCAAGGTTGTTGCCATGGCTGCCGTGCCCACAAGTTTAGCTGATTCTTCTGTCCTATTGATCTCCTCTGAGTCTTAGCAACTTGCCAGTATTTCTCTTGTGAACTGGGGGATGTGATTCCAAATCTAATGGCCTTTTCTCTTAGCTCACAGGGAAATTTTTGTGCACACGTTGGCCCAACCAAAATTCATATCTTTTCATTAGACCATTCTCCAGAATTTCCCATGAAATTCATGTTTCCGTAAAAAGCTTTTGGGAATTAGGGATGTAATCTTCTGGGACAGACTCAAGATGCTTGTTTCTTTGCATTTTGGCATAAAGATAATCATCTGGATTTTTAGGTTCTCCTGTCCTCTTGGTCAGGATAGTCCCTATTGAAGTTCCTTCTTTCTAGTCTCCTTGATCCCTTGCTTATCAGTTTTGCAAGGTGAGATTGCTCTATTCCTTGCAAATCACCTCATCTTGGTTTCCAAGCTTTCCTTACCCATAGAAACAAAGCACTAATTTCAAAGGGTTGTCCACCTTTTCCTCTCACATAGTATATTCACCACCTCTTGAATTGTGGTAAAATGTGTGTAACACTAAATTTACCTTTTTGAAAGTTAAAAAATGTACAATTCCGTGACATTAAGTACGTTCATATTGTTTGTGCAACCATCCCCACTATTCAGCTCCAGAATTCAGCTGAAACTCTGATTCATTGAACACTAACTCCTCATTTTCTTCTCCTCTTAGCCTCTGGCAACTACCATTTACTTTCTGCTTTTATGAACTCAACTGCTCTAAGAACCTCATATAAGAGGAACCATACATTATTCATCCTTTTGTAACTGGTTTATTTTACTTAATGTTTTCAAGGTTCATCTATGTTGTACCAGGTGCCAGGTTGTTAAGGCTGGATAATAATTAATTGTATGTGTATATCATATTTAGTTTAGACATTCTTCTGATCATAGACACGTGGATTGTTTCCACCCCTTGTCTATCTTGCAAAACTGCTATGAATATGGGTGTACAAATATTTATTCAAGCCCTACTTTCATATAGTGATCATCCTTTAAACAATCTTTACAAGTGTTAAAATTTTTTATTGCAGTATAATTTTCATAAAATAATTCCAAGGTATTAAGCACAGTGTTTTATGGCTTTTGACATATATATATACACACCTGTCAGAGAAGGCAATGGCACCCCACTCCAGTACTCTTGCCTGGAAAATCCCAAGGACGGAGGAGCCTGGTAGGCTGCAGTCCATGGGGTTGCAAAGAGTTGGACACAACTGAGTGACTTCTTTGACTTTTCACTTTCCTGCACTGGAGAAGGAAATGGCAACCCACTCTAGTGTTCTTGCCTGGAGAATCCCAGGGATGGCGGAGTCTGATGGGCTGCCATCTCTGGGGTCGCACAGGGTCGGACACGACTGAAGCGACTTAGCAGTAGCAGCAGCAGAGAAGGCAATGACATCCCACTCCAGTACTCTTGCGTGGAAACTCCCATGGACGGAGGAGCCTGGTAGGCTGCAGTCCATGGGGTTGCTGAGTCAGACACGACTGAACGACTTCACTTTCACTTTTCACTTTCATGCATTGGAGAAGGAAATGGCAACCCACTCCAGTGTTCTTGCCTGGAGAATCCCAGGGATGGCAGAGCCCAATGGGCTCCCGTCTGTGGGGTCGCACAGAGTCAGACACGACTAAAGCGACTTAGCAGCAGCAGCAGCAGCAGCAGCATACACATCTGTGTAACCCCCATTACACTCACGATATGGAATATTTTCATCAGGCCAGAGTGTTTCTTGTTGCCCATTTGCTCAAGGAAGCCACTGATTTGCTTACTGTCACTACAGATTAGCTTTCATTTTCTAGAATTTATCATTGATGGTACCTTTGATGGAGACATTCACTGTGAACTCTTAATGTTTTTGAGATTTACCCACATTGTATGTATCAGAGGTATCTTTCTCCTTATTGCCGAGTAGAACAAGTTCATTGCAAGGCTAGAACACAGTTTTGCTTTTCTGTTTGGGAGGTGATGGACATCTGGTTGTTTCCAGGGCTATTATGAATAAAACTGCTATAAACATATTTTTCATTCTCTGGGATAAATATCTATAGTGAAATTGCTGATTTATATTTTTAATACAAAGCCAATCAGTGACCCAAAGTGACTGTATCATATTACATTTAAAAGAACATCGTGTAAGAGTTCCAGAAGTTCTACTAGGTTGTCCAAAAAGTTCATTTAGGTTTTTCCATAACCTTACGGAATACATGCTCATTCACATTTGGTCTGATTAGTCCTCCAAGTTTTAGAAATTTCAGTGATGTATCAGGTTTTCAAGTTGCATATTATTTGCATCTAAATGCACTTTAATTCCATAGTAACTTGTGACATGGGCCATATTTTCAGCTCATTTGTCGTCTATGTATCTTTTGCAGTAAAGCATTAGTTCAAACGTTTGGCCCAAACTTATTGTTATTCATATTATTGAGTTGTAAGAGTTCCTTATATTTTCTAGCTACAAGTCCTTTTTCAATATGTATTTTGCAAATATTTTCTCTCAGCCTGCAGTTTATGTTTTCTTTCATTACCAGGGTCTTTTGATGAGCAAAGGTTTCAAATTTTAATGACATCAAATTTATGAAAAGTTTTTTGTTCATGCTGTTTGTTTAGTAGCTAAGAAATCTTTGCCAGACTCAAAGTTACTAAATACTTCTGCGTTCTTCTTTAAGTTTTTTTTTTTATAGCTTAAACTCTTACGTTTAGATCTATGATCCATTTTGAGATTATTTNTTTCAAATTTTAATGACATCAAATTTATGAAAAGTTTTTTGTTCATGCTGTTTGTTTAGTAGCTAAGAAATCTTTGCCAGACTCAAAGTTACTAAATACTTCTGCGTTCTTAAGTTTTTTTTTTATAGCTTAAACTCTTACGTTTAGATCTATGATCCATTTTGAGATTATTTTCGCCTGTAAAATTTTTAGAATTTTATTCATTTTGTTTGGTGAAAGACTATCTAATTCTTCAAGAATCTAAAAACAGACCAGATGTGTTTTGCTGCGAACACTTTGTAGAGACGAAGTGGAGGTGGAAGTTTAATGCAATAAAGAAAAAAAAAAAAAAAAGAATAAATCAGTAGTGATGGAATGCAAGAATTCAGACATTCTGTGGAGGGTTACTTTCCTTCCATTAAGAGGCCCATAAAAAGGCACCAACTGATATCCATTGGAGGAGTCAGCAGAAGCCATGTTTTCCCCACTCAGGTGATAGGTTTTTGGTGCTAGATCCTCACTGGCTCCCTTCTCCTTGGCCTGAGATGGCAGGGCAGTACAGGGGCCTTGAAGGAGCCCAACGTGACTCCTCCTTTACAGAACCCCCATCATCCTAACCCTCGGCTCTTCGTCCTCCTCATCTTCGGCATCACGTCATCGTCGTAAAGTCGTCATAAAGCAAATCTGAGCTGCTGTCACTGGAAGGCCCGCTACTGCTGGTGCAGCGTCCTGTCAGGGTGGCGAGGACCTTCACTCCATCCTCTACTACTTCTGCTTTAGTGGCTGAAACCTGCTTCCTAATGATTTCAGCATATTCTTTGTCTTCTCCTTTACTGTCCTCCCTTTCATGGACAGAACCAAAGCATCCACCTTGGTTGTGGAGAAAGTGTTGGGCTCAAGAAGCAACTGGGACTACGCTTAACGAGACAGTCCTGAGAGTTTGAGGGCAGTTCTCCACTCCAGGGGGCCGTCTACAGGTGGATGAAGAGGTGAAACGTATCCATCTCCATCCTCTTAAAAGTTGTGATGCCTCACTTTGGTCGAGGATCTGAAGGTAGGTGGTGACTGTGGTCAGTCACTGTGAAGCTTACTGTGCGCCTTGAAGTAGCCGTCTTCAGAGGGGGTGTGAGGCCGTCGGAGGGCAACCTCCCAGGTGTAGAGGTCGGATTCACTCCTCGGGGTGATGTGGCACCTTCCTCAGCTTTCTCCTGCGGGGATTTCCGCTCGAGCCTCAGGGCCTTCTGGGAACGGGTCATCATGGCGGCGGCGGCAGCGGCAGGCAGCTTCAGGCTCCCGGCCCTCGCACCCCAGCCAGCCAGACCAGGATCCTCCGGACCGTGGGCCAGGCCGCTCCGGGATCCTGTCTTCACAGCCCGACGGCCCGCACCAGGCCCGGGAGCAGGGGGAAGGGTGGAGAGCATTCGAGAAATTCCCTGGGGTTCCGGAACCACCCCCCCTACCCCCACCCCTGAAGGGGCCTCGGCTTGGGGGTCGCGAGAGAGGAGGCGCAAGCAGCGGAAGGCGGCCGGCCGTTGAGGAAACGCCAGGCCCTGCTGCCCTGTCCTGGAATTTGATATATATCAAATGTATCAAATCAAATACATTTTGTGTATATTTCAGGTAAAGAAATATACTTGAGACCTTATTTACTTGCTACTTCATTTAGCATAAACTGCGAGATTTACCTCAGGAATAAGTTTCAGATACGGATTTAACATCAGTGCATTGTGTAGATTCATAAAAATGTCCCAAGATGTACCATGCTCTGGGGCAGCGGTCCCCAACCTTTTTGGCATCAGAGACTGGTTTCATCGAAGAAAGATTTTCCATCGTGGGGCGTGATTAGGGGATAATTCAAATGGGGTAAAATTTTTGGTGCACTTTATTTCTATTATTATTATTACATCAGTTCCACCTCAGGTCATCAGGAGGTTGAGGACCGCAGTGCTGGGTCTCCCACTCTGTGCCTGAGATTCATTCAGAAAATGTAATCCAGGTGGGTTCTTTAGACTCTGAGATGGAGTTTAGAGAATAGGATGTTTATTATTAGAAAATAGGATGTTTATTAGGCATTGTTTGTGACCCCCATGGACTGTAACTCACAAGGCTCCTCTGTCCATGGGATTTCCTAGGCAAGCATACTGGAATGGGTTGCAATTTTCTTCTCCAGGGGATCTTCTGGTACCAGGGATTGAACTTGTCTCCTGCATTAGCAGGCTAATTCTTTACTGCTGAGCCACCAGCGAAGTAACAATGCAAAATCTCAATGATTCTGTGAGAAACAAATAGGTAGTAACGTGTGCTCTGGCCACAAGAAATCATTAATCTGTACAAATTCCAGGGGAAAAATTTTAAACTCAAACCCTCACCAAACAAACTGTAAATGACAAGCAACATTTTAATTTCATCTAATATTATTAAATTTAACATTTCTCATTGAATAGTTACCATGTGTTCGTAGTTCTTAAGATACCACAGTTGCCCTTGGGCAAAACAAGTGTGGGAGCAAAAGGCAAAGGAATAAGACTGGGCAGGAGATGTTGAGAATAAGTCTGAGCAGAAATGTTGTCAGACTTGGCCGTTTTGTTTGAGTGGAAGCTAAAATGGCCTGGCTCACTGTTGTGGGTTCACTGATGCTTTATGCTAGTGCTTGGATCTGTTGCTGGATGGGGGTCACCACAGGAAGTGGGGCTGTTTGTTTCTGAAAGGGCTGACAACACTTGGGCAGCTGGAGCCATAAATTCTTCCTCGTTGAGGCCTGTAGAGGATGAATCTCCATTGTCCATCACAGCCTACTTCTTGTTGCTCAAATCCACATTTTCATGGAAGTGATATGACTGATGTATATCCGTGTCATTGGACTACCTTATGCCTGCTGTGCTGTGTGTGGGTTCCTATGCAGGTAAAACAAACTCTTTGGTTAGTGATGCTGGCTGAGATACCAAAAAAAGGTCTGTTCCTATCTGAATCAATCACAGGTCTTTTAAAGGTGGAAGGGGCTCACTATAGGCAAATTGCCATCAACTGGACAGATGGTCTCCTTAAGGAATGGTGCCATGATATGGGCTCTGTTAGTCTTTGTTGCTTGCAGAGTGGACATTTATCGATGGCAGTAGCTCGATTCATTATGGAGAGTGGGAGCCCCTGCTTCTGGGTGACACCTAACCTCTGTCTCTGTCACCAGCGCCACTTCCTAATTAATACATTAATACATATTAATACGCTAGGACACCAGCGAGAGCTTGCTGTCACTAGTTGATGGTTATTCTATCTACTTCATTGTTTAATGCCACTTACATGTTGGGAACTCTTGGATTTATTTTTTCCATATGCCTTATTTTAGAAACTCTTGGACTGATGTTAACTTTTAATACCAAGATTTTCTCATTTTATATCCACTCCCATTTAACATACACTATATTTCTTTCTGCCAGATCTATTTTGATCTTCCAATCATTTTTCTTCTATGATTTTGATCAGCTAGCCAGACTACCTGTGAGTCCTAATCTCTACAAACTTCTTTTGTCTAATATTCTAATCTCTGAAAACTTCTTTTGTCACAGTCAGAAGGTGACCAGAGATGCACTGTCTCAAACTCTGCCAATTGGGAGAACCTCCCCTGAATTAGGCTATAGTGGCTTGCATCCATACTCTGAGCTGACCCATCTGTAAACCAGGCTTGGGCATTTTCATCCTCGATCAGCTCATCCTCAGAGATCCCCTTTCTGGGCCATGAGATTATGCTGAGGAAGTGGTGCTATTGCAACAGTGGTGGATGACCAGAGTCTAGACTATCTGAGTTTATGGCAAAGTGGGGATTTGGCTCATGAATGTCCCATGGTCAGGCTTTGTACCATGACAAGAATGGCATTTCAGAAGACATATATCTATTGCAAATTGTGTGTCCTTGTGCCAGTATTTCAGGGGGCAGTGCTATAATTTTCCCACTTGGCCTTCTCCTAGATTTCACATGGTGTTTTTCCCTAGCACTGATATCTTTAATAAAAGAGGGTCTATTGGCTCAAGGGGCCAGGTACAGCTTGGACCTAACCGTAGGCATTCCTGCTTACTTGGTCATATTCTTAGTTGCTCAGTGGCATCTATGATTTGATTTGATTTGATTTTTAAAAGTAACAGCATATTTGAAGAGCTGTGAACCAGGGTCAGAATGAAATGCTTTCATAGTGCAGCATCTCTAGCTGAACTGTCACGGGAGACACCTGAAATGGATTCTAGAAAGGGTTGTTTCTACTCTGTGGTTCCCGAGGTTGCTCATTGCTCTCATTAAATTAGAAATGATCCTATCCATAATGAACATCCTGATGGGATGGGTGTTTAAGAGGATTGGAGTAGAAAGAGGGGTATAAAAGAGAGAGTAAAGAGGTGGCAGAAAGTCCTCTGATGAGCTGTTTGCTCAAGCCTGCAAATGATGTTTCTTTTGTATTTTCACTTCTTAGAGAGGTAAGACTGCTTCCGTGTCTTTTGGTTTATTAACACATTAATAAATGTAAAGTAAAAATGTAGAAATGGTGAAACATAGATGCCTTTCCTTGTAAGAAGGGGAAAATGTGTACTATAGGTAGTATGTAGTACTTTATGTTCTATTTATTTAATCTAAGTAAAAACATTAGAATTTTTAGAGCTTAAAGATAGCTTTCATCTAGGTCAATCTCTCCATTTTATAAATGAGGAAAATCTTTTATCTTACTGACTCTTTTCAGTAAAGTCATGAAACATTTCGTTGTTCATAAGTTGGTAAATGTATCCATATGCTTTCATAAGGTTCTTTTGTGATTTTGGCCAGCAATGATGAAATTAGTATGTTTTGATCTTTGTGCAAGTTGTTCAGAAGGAACTTAAAAGAAGTATTTAGGAAAATCCAAGTGCTGAAACATTTAAGATATGCTTTATGGTCTCAGTTTTGTGTGATTGTCAGCCAGGAAGTTTTCTGATTAAGATGGCTTGCCAATTTCCTGCCAAATACATTATTTATTACACTAATGGGGATTTCCTATTAGAGATGTTAAAGACAAAATGCTACTAATATTATTTCCTTTAAAATAATTAACATAGATCAATTGATGCAGGCTAATAAATTAAAATGAAGAACAAGACAGTGGTCCAAAAAGACATAAGTATTTTATAGTATATACATACTGAAATAAACTAAATGTCTTTGGATTAGAGATTTTTCATTCATTATTGATAGTGAAAATTGAAGCTGAATACTAATGAATTTGGTTTTTTTTTTTGGATATAATTCTTTGTAAGAATAAAATAACTTTCAGTGAAGACTAAATTATGTTGGATTAAAATGGCATTAGGATTCAGAAATTATGTGCACAGATTTTAGAATTTTGAGGAGCTCAACAGTAAAGAATCTGCCTTCCAAGCAGGAGATGCAGGTTCTTTGCCTAGATCAGGAAGATCCCCTGGAGAAGGAAATGGCAACCCACTCTAGTATTCTTACCTGGGAAATCCCACAGACAGGGGAGCCTGGTGGTCTACAGTCTATGTGGGAACAAAAAAGTTGAACATGACTTAGCAACTAAACAACAAGTTCCCCCAAAGCTATAAAGAAATGTTTACATACTCGTGTGTGTGTTCTTATAGTAGTAACTAAAAAAGAAGATGGGTTCCAAGCACTGAGTAAAGAATAAATACATATAGTAAATTAGCATTCTAAATTACACCTCATTTTCATCAGACAGCAAAAGCATGAAACAAATTTTAATAATTACACATTTGTAATTTGTTTGTAAAATTAAAATACATTTTAAAATTACATATTGGAATAACTGCTATGAAGGAAAAGAACAAGGTGCTGTAAGAAATGCCAGGGGGCATTTTCTTTATTTGAGACAATCATAAAAGAGCTTCTGAAGGGCAAATAGGTGAACAGAGAATCTGTATGTGGGAGGAAGGATGTGTGTGGACAGCAATCCATGAAAAAGACCTTGTAACTGGGGGTGTGAGATGTTCAAGAAACTAAAAGAAGGCCATGATGACAAGAGTGCAGTTAGTGAATACAAATTAGCATGAGATGAGATCAAAGAGGTTGGCATGGTTGGGCCATACTGAGTTGTTTGAACTGTATTTTAGTGAAATGTGGGAGACATTCATAAAAGGATTTGAAATACGAGAGTGACACCATTTCATCTATATCTTTAAAAGACACTGTGGGCTAAAATATGGGCATTGCATTGGATCGGATTGAGGTAAGAGAGGAAGAAGGTTAACTTTTTAAGGAGACAGTTGCATTAGTCCAGGTGTGAGCTGGCATACCTTGGACTGTGGTGCTGGCAGTGCAAATGGAGAGTGATGGATGGATTCAGGGTGTTTTGAGGGTACGTATCAGTGGAGATGAGGAGATGAGAGAGACATATGTCAAAATGTGCCCAGGTTTGGGGCATAAGCAAACGGATAGGGGGAGGTAAGAGTGTCATTTATTGAAATCATGTAAGTCTGGAGGAGTAACAGTTTTCAGAGAAAATAAAAAGCTCGTCATGTTAGTATGAGATAAGAGATCAACAGAAAGTTGTGTACTGGCAGACATTGTTCTACCAGTGACTGTCTCCTATGGATTGAGTGCATATTTCCTGAAGTGAAAGGTATGCCTTTGGAGTATTCCTTTGAGGTCATCCATGATTTTGGATTGCTATGGAAACAAAGAGTCTGCTTATGTCCACTGGGATTCCAATAAAAAATGGACAAGTAAATGATCTTTTTGCTGCTATTCTCTTACCTCCTGAAATTGCTGCTATCAAAATTGAGTCTCACACTTAAAAGATTAAACCTGAGTTTCAGGGAAACACCCTGACTGACTTTCATGCAAAAGCAGCAGCAACAGAATCTATAAAGGATCTGAGACATGAGAATAAAGTCCAGTCTACTTGTGCAAAAAATGACCCCCTGTTACCAAACTTTTGCCATCTTGATGTCCTTGGGATATAGCACCATTCTGTTCCGGAATCAGAGAAATCACAATGGACAAATGCAGGTTGTAAATTCAATGAACTGTCAGGGTTACAGGAAACCCAGAATGTCTGCTTGGTTTTTCCTGGCTCCCTGGCAAACCCCGTCTTTCATTCCTTTACCCACCACGGTACAGTTAAGATAACTCAAATTATGAATAAATATCTGTAGAGACTCTATAACATTGTGAAGACAATTTACCATAACCCTGGGAAAACTATTTTTGTTTCCTGAAGCCTCAAACCCTTGTTTCTCTCAACCCTTTGAGCATCTGCATTTGGACTTTATTCAACTGCCACCTCATGTGGGTTATCAATACATTCTTGTTATTGTATGTATGTTTTATAGGTGAGCTGAAGCCTTCCCTTGCCACAAGAGTGATGCCTTCACAGTGGCAAGGGAACTGTTAGAAACATATTTTCCACTTGAGGTATACCTTCTACGATCACCAGGGATTGGGCTTCCCATTTCACTAGGCAAATCATACAAGCCTTCACAAAAGCCTCACAAACTTCTTGGAATTATCACTGTCCCTGTCACTCTGGATAGGCGAAGCAGAAGGAACTAATGAGATCCTCACACTCAAGATCTCTTGTTGACTGTTCACAGCACCCATTTCAGGAAATATGCACTCAGTCCACAGGAGACAGTCACTGGTAGACCTTCTGCTGATCTCTTGTTATCTTACACTAATATGACCAGCTACTTAAGTCTTTAATGTCCTGCTAAAACCCACTGTAGACAGGTTTAAGAAACTTTCCCAGGATCCTATTGGTCACAGTCTGGAGCCTACTGACTGGGTGTTCTGGAAACATCACAAGAGGAAGATAGCTTTTGAGTCTTGTTGCAAAAGATCTTACTATGTACTCCTGACCCCTGATACTGCTGCAAAACTAGAAGGCATTGTACAATGGACACACATCTCACAGCTAAAGAAAGCTCCACCTGACATCTGGTTTGGTTTAAATTCTGGAAGTCTCCAAATCAAACTGATGAAGAAGAGAAGTAGCTGTCACAAAAGGAGACTGCTTGCACCTAAGACACTACATACTCTTTATTCTTTTCTTTCCTTTAACTTGGCCTTGAAAGATAGCACCATCATCCATATTTCCCAGGACATTGCTAAGAAGGGTAACCTCTTAGACTACTGGACTTACCAAAAACTTTGAACAGGCTAGGATACTAAGTGAAAGTCGCTCAGTCATGTCCAACTCTTTGGGACCCTATGGACTGTACAGTCCATGGAATTCTCCAGGCCAGAATACTGGAGTGGGTAGCCTTTCCCTTCTCCAGGGGATCTTCTCAACCCAGGGATCAGACTCAGGTCTTCCACATTGCAGGCAGATTCTTTACCAGTTGAGCCACAAGGGAAGCCCTAGGATACTGACACCTTTAGGATACTAAAGGTCCCCTGTAATCAATTTTTCTTCTATTTCCAATTATCATAAACTACAATCAACCACCCTTAGAGGTCATTCACAATCTGACTTTCACAGCCAGAACATCCAGTTTTACCTTTCTCTGATTATAGCTGTATTGCCCAGTTACACAAATCCATATGCAAATCATTTGCACCCCCACGTTCTTGGGATTGTTCAGTGGCTGTCATGTCCACTTCTTTGCCACTCCATGAACTGCAGTATGCCAGGCTTCGCTGTCCTTCACTAGCTCCAAGAGTTTGCTCAAACTCATGTCCATTGAGTTGGTAATGCCATCCAACCATCTTATCCTCTGTCGTCCCCTTCTCCCACTGTCAATCTTTCCCAGCATCAAGTTCTTTTCCAGTGAGTTGGCTCCTCATGTCAAATGGCCAAAGTATTGGAGCTTAAGCTTCACATCAGGCCTTCCAATCAAAATTCAGGATTGATTTCCTTTAGGATTGATTGGTTTGATCTCCTTGCTGTCCAAGGGACTCTCAAGAGTTTTCTCCAGCACCACANTTTCCAGTGAGTTGGCTCCTCATGTCAAATGGCCAAAGTATTGGAGCTTAAGCTTCACATCAGGCCTTCCAATCAAAATTCAGGATTGATTTCCTTTAGGATTGATTGGTTTGATCTCCTTGCTGTCCAAGGGACTCTCAAGAGTTTTCTCCAGCACCACAATTCAAAAGCATCAATTCTTCAGCTATCAGCCTTCTTTATGGTCCAACACTCACATCTGTGCATGAGAATTGGAAAAACCATATCTTTCACTATATGGATGTTTTGTCAGCAAAGTGATGTCTCTGCATTTTAATATACTGTCTAGATTTGTCATAGCTATTCTTCCAAGGAGCAGGTATCTTTTAGTTTCATTGATGTAGTCAACCATCTGCAGTGATTTTGGAGCCTCCCCAAAATAAAATCTGTCACTGTTTCCAAATTTTCCCCATCTCTTTGCCATGCAGTGATGGGACTGGATGCTATGCTTTTTCATTCTTCTCTTTCACCCTCATGAAGAGGTTCTTTAGTTCCTCTTCACTTTCTGCCATTATAGAGTGGTATCAGCTGCATATCTGACATTGTTGATATTTCTCCCAGCAATCTTGATTTGAGCTTGTGATTCATACAGCCTGGCATCTTGCACAATATAGTCTGCATAGAAGTTAATTAAGCAGGGTGACAATACACAGCCTTGTCATTCTCCTTTCCTAATTTTGAACCAGTCTGTTGTTCCCTGTAAGGTTCTAACTGCTGCTGCTTGACCTACACACAGGTTTCTTAGGAGACAGCTAAGGTGGTCTGGTATTCCCATCTCTTTAAGAATTTTCCACAGTTTGTTTTGATACACACAGTCAAAGGCTTTAGCATAGTCAATGAACCAGAAGTAGATGTTTTTCTGGAATTCTGTTGCTTTCTCTGTGATCCAACAAATGTTGTCAATTTGATCGCTCATTCCTTTGCCTTTTCTAAACCCAACTGGTTCATCTAGAAGTTCTTGGTTCATGTATTGCTGAAGCCTACCTTGAAGGATTTTGAGCATTACCTTGCTAGCCTGTGAAATGAGAGCAATTGTATGGTAGTTTGAACATTCTTTGGCATTGCCCTTCTTTGAGATTGGAATGAAAAAACTGACTTTTTCCAGTCCTGTAGCCACTGCTGAGTTTTCCAAATTTGCCGACATGTTGAGTGCAAGACTTTCACAGCATCATCTTTTAGGATTTGAAATGGCTCAGCTGGGATTCCATTACCTACAGTAGCTTTGTTCATAGTGATGCTTTCTAAGGTCCACTTGACTTCATACTCGAGGATGTCTGGCTCTAGATGAGTGGCCACACCATTGTGGCTATCTGGGTCATTAAGAGCTTTTTTGTATAGTTCTGTGTATTATTACCACCTCTTCTTAATCTCTTCTGCTTCCGTTAGGTCCATACCATTTCTGTCCTTTACTGTGCCTGTTTTTGCATGAAATGTTCTAGGGATAATCTAAATCAGATCTGTCCCTCATCACAAAAATATCTCAGCAGCAGACTCATCTATGCCAATAACTTAAGACAACTTTTAATTTCAAGATAGAAGATTTACTTCCCAAATGCACTGAAAACCTAACTGACCCCTGGCTTGAGTGGGCACATGCAACAATCCCTGAAGTAAATTCATTAACAGTGCTGCTTCAGCAGAATGGTTTGTGCCCTGACAGGATTTACCTTTGTGATAGATGTCATTCTCCTTGAGCCTCTGAAGGTCTATATAGCTGGATCATAACCAAGAAATGTACTCTTGGGTTATCTGACTATACCCCTAATTGTCCACAATCAAATTTAGGCATCTCATAAACAACTTTAAAAAGAAATGTGAGTAAAACTACAGGTATTTTAAATCTTATAGTGCATAGACAACTTTTAAAGCTTAAGCTCCATCTGAGTTTTCTCATGCTGGTTAGTACCAGAACTCAAACTACACAAGGAAGGTTTTTGTTTTTTTGTTTTTTTTCATAAAATGATCATAAAAATCTCTTACCAGAAAGAGAAAACAAAGCACATGTATTACCTTTCCTTTAATATCCTTCTAAGTACCTTTTTTTGTAAGTTAGTTCTACAGTATCTGGGATTTTGTTTCTTTTTGTTCACTAGGAAAACTTATGTTTAAATTTTGACTCTACTACTTATTATCTCTATGTCCTTGGGCAAGACAGTTAACTAGAGGTAAGGATAATATGAACATCATAGGGTGTTGTGAGATTAAATAAAATAATGTATTTTAAATATTTGCACAGGAAGTGGTACATTGATACTTTTAATTTTCCTTAGTCTTCTTTTTCTCCTAATATTTGATACCAGAGAAGAATTTCCCTTTTACATATTTTCCCTCAAATTTAGGTGCAGAAGAATCATGAGGAAATTGTGAAAAAGACAAATTTCTGAGGCTTACCAAGTCTCTTCTGGATTTTGGAAGTAGCAGGATAACCAGTCTCCCTAACTCCTGTATTTCCCCTTCCAATTTATTCAAAACCATCATCCTTACTACATTCACATATAATCATATCATTCCTGCATCCTATATAGAAACTTTAAATAAGAACATTGCTATGAATAATAGTCAAACTCTCTAGTTGATCTTTAATGCCCTTTATACTTTCTATCTGGGCTTCCCAAATGGTGCTAGTCGTAAAGAACTCCCCCAATGCAGGAGACATAAGAGATGTGAGTTTGATCTCTGGGTTGGGGCGATCCCCTGGAGGAGGGCATGGCAACCCACTCTAGTATTCTTTCCTGGAGAATCACATGGACAGGGCAGCCTGGTGGGCTACAGTCCATGGGGTTGCAAAGAGTCGGACATGACTGAAGCAACTTAGCACAGCACACAGCATGTACTTTCTACTTACCTTACTCTTCCAAACTTCATTCTCACCACATCCACCTTCCTGTGCTTCTGTAGGATTTTGAACATGTTTTTATTAATGTGTTTACCACCTATTTATGTAATACTGATGAATTTAAGCATTTGTTCCACAATGTAGTAACTATAGGTGACACAGCACCTCAAACAGAATAGACATGAAATTATCACTTATTGAATGAATACCTTACCATGATCAGAAAACTTGGTTTTACTTTCTNGTAGGATTTTGAACATGTTTTTATTAATGTGTTTACCACCTATTTATGTAATACTGATGAATTTAAGCATTTGTTCCACAATGTAGTAACTATAGGTGAAACAGCACCTCAAACAGAATAGACATGAAATTATCACTTATTGAATGAATACCTTACCATGATCAGAAAACTTGGTTTTACTTTCTTTTATTTGAATTTTGGTTGAAAACCATACAGCTTTATATCCATTTTACTAATGAGGAGACAGATTCATGAATGTTAGGATCCCTAGGACATCCCTGGTGGTCCCATGGCTAAGACTCCCACATTCCTGGGGTTCAGTCCCTGGTTGGAGAACTAGATCCCACATGCCATACCTAAGAGTTCATATGCTGCAACTAGGACCTGGCACAGCCAAATAAATAAATATAAATAAATGTTCTTTAAAAGATTAAAAGCCCCGCTCAGGTCACAGAGTACTAGAGCCTTTAATAAAATATTGTCATCCAGTTCCTTCAGGCTTTGCTTTCCTCTAATTAACTACTCTGTATCTTCAAAAACACTATGTATTTGCATATTTTGAAAAAGAAAATTTAAATGCCAAAATCAGCCTGTCAATTCCACATAATATTTCTTTGAGTCCACGTTATAAATATATGTGGGGCTTTCCTGGTGGCTCAGACGGTAAAAAAATCTGCCTGCAATGCAGGAGACATGGGTTTGATCCCTGCGTTGGGAAGATCTCCTGGAGGAGGGCATGGCAACCCACTCCAGTATTCTTGTCATGAGAACTCCACGGACAGGGGAGCCTGGTGGGCTACAGTCCATGGGGTCACAAAGAGTTGGACACGACTGAGCAGCTAACATTTACAAATATGCAATGAATTCTTTCCTTTGGTTGAATGTAAAGTTGTACGGTAATAAAATATTTAATTATTATTTTTCATTATGGTCAGCCTTTAAATAACCCAACCTCTTTTCCCAGTATCTTAGAGAAAGCTTATCATTCCAGTAGGGTCAGCTTAGTAAAATCAACATGTTTAATCTTCATGTGTAATAGTTGGCTGAAAGCCAATGGAATCAAAAGGGCAGGTGTGAGCAACGAAGAAAACAGGCAAGTGTAGACGAGCACAGGATAAAACATCTCTTTAATAGATGCAGGAGAACATGTACTCTATTCTGTAGGGAGTGAACAATTCTGACGGGCTGAATAAGTCGCTGATTGCTTCTCCCACTCATTTGATTGTGACCTTGGCTATTTTACTTCATTTCTCTAAGTCTTGAAAAATAAAAGTAACTATGTCTGACAAGTTTGTTGGGAGTTTAGCTGAAATATTATACATAGAGCTGTACAATCTACATTGTACAGCTGTACAACTGTACAATGTCTGGCATATAGCAAGTTGGCAACAAATTGTAACAATTATAACTTATGGTAGTAAGTTTTTTTTTTTTTTNAATAAAAGTAACTATGTCTGACAAGTTTGTTGGGAGTTTAGCTGAAATATTATACATAGAGCTGTACAATCTACATTGTACAGCTGTACAACTGTACAATGTCTGGCATATAGCAAGTTGGCAACAAATTGTAACAATTATAACTTATGGTAGTAATTTTTTTTTTTTTTTAGGTTAAGTAGATTAATTGCTCATGATCAATACTAGAGTGTTGAAATAACACCCCCAAATCAAAGCCATTTTGGTACCTAGGGAATATTTTATTTAGAATGTTACTTTTATCCTGTGGGAGACCTGGGTTGGGAAAATCCCCTGGAGAAGGGAAAGGCTATCCACCTACTCCAGTATTCTGGCCTAGAGAATTCCATGGACTGTATAGTTCATGGGGTTGCAAAGAGTCAGACACAACTGAGGGACTTTCACTTTCTTTCACTTCAAGTTAAAACTAGGAGGAAGATAATGGCCAGAATGTATAAAATGTGTTGGCTAACCCTATCAAGTGGCAATGTGAATAAGATGCAATGATTAATTTGGACAATACCAGTTCACACCCTTAAGGGATTTGACCACTCAGATATCACTGAAAAAGTGGGATTCTATTAGCATTGGGGAAATAGCTGTTGGGTAGTCAACTAATGGTGTCTACCAAAGTTGTCTCTACATCTTTTCTCTACTTCATCTTTCACTCTTCAATCCACTCCAGTCTCACATCTGTCCCTCTTACTCTTGAAGTCACATCCTAAACTGACCGTGGATACCCATGTCCTCAAATGTAACCAATATTTTTAGCTCTCATCTTATTTGGCTGCTCAAAAACACACAACACAATTGCTTCCTCCTTCTAGAAATGCTCTTTTCTTGTTCTGTGTAATAAAAAACTTTACTGATTTTCTTACCGAGCATCTTCTTTCCTCTCTTTAGATAACTTTTCCTCTTCCACTTGACTTAATGTGATCTGGAACTTTTTTCTCCATACTGTCTATATGCCAATAACTCCAAATCATATCTCTGATCTTCACTTAGAGACATATATATTTCATTGTTTATTTGACCCAGCCATTTGATTGTCTCCATGGCATCACAAAATTAACAGTTTATCCTTCTGATAACTGATTTGCTCTAGGAAGGGCATGGAGCTCTGCTTGTTGGGCTGATTTAGCTGTGATAGGCTTCTCAAGTATTTGAAACTGGGTAGTGAAAGCATAGATAGCTTGGAAATTCCCTTTTTCATTTTTACAGTGTGACCTACCAACAAACAAAATTAGACCAGGATTAGTCAAAGGGGTATTCCATAAATCAGGACACAGTATGACTAAATGGGACATTATTACCTCATGGTTGTAGGGTTCACCTTGGTCAGGCAGGGGTAGCAGTGTAGCAGCATTAGTGGCATTAAGAACGTTGCAGCATTTAAGATGCAGATTAGATGCTTTCACAGATGGATTTCAGAGGACGTTAGTCAGCTTGCAGAGAAATGCTGAGTCAATTCAGAAGACTTTAGAAAGTGAGTATGTGGAGTTTATAAATAAATATCATTTCATAGGATTAAAACTGCTGAGGCCTCTACTCAGCTTGCAAATGCAGCGATAGCCTTAAGCAGTTGGGACAGGAAAGAGCAACTGAATCAAGCTGTATGCTGTAATAGGCAGTAGGTTTCTGTGTATTGCCTTCCTGTGAGCATCCCCAGGGCTTGGTTATCTTTTTTGTGCACAAATTAAGATGAAACAGTATGAACAGTATGAAAAAGCAAAAAGATAGGACACTGAAAGATGAACTCACCAGGTCAGTAGTTGCCCAATGTGCTACTGGAGATCAGTGGAGAAATAACTCTAGAAAGAAAGAAGAGACAGAGCCAAAGCAAAAACAACACCCAGCTGTGGGTGTGACTGGTGATAGAAGCAAAGTCTGATGCTGTAAAGAGCAATATTGCATAGGAACCTGGAAGGTTAAGTCCATGAATCAAGGCAAATTGGACCTGGTCAAGCAAGATATGGCAAGAGTGAATGTCAACATTTTAGGAATCAGCAGACTAAAATGGACTGCAATGGGTGAATTTAACTCAGATGACAAATATATCTACCACTGTGGGCAAGAATCCCTTAGAAGAAATGGAGTAGCCATGAGAGTCAATAGAAGAGTCTGAAAGGCAGCACTTGGATGCAATCTCAAAAATGACGGAATGATCTGTGCTCATTTCCAAGGCAAACCATTCAATATCATGGTAATCCAAGTCTATGCCACAGCCAGTAATGCTGAAGAAGCTGAAGTTGAACCGTTCTATGAAGACCTACAAGATCTTCTAGAACTAACACCCCCAAAAGATGTCCTTTTCCTGATAGGGGACTGGAATTCAAAAATAGGAAGTCAAGAAACACCTGGGAAAACAGGCAAATTTGGCCTTGAAGTACAGAATGAAGCAGGGCAAAGGCTAATAGAGTTTTGCCAAGAGAAGGCAGTGGTCATAGCAAACACCCTCTTCCAACAAAACAAAAGAAGACTCTACACATGGACGTCACCAGAGGGTCAACACTGAAATCAGATTGATTATATTCTTTGCAGCCAAAGATGCAGAAGCTCTATACAGTCACCAAAAACAAGACCAGGAGCTGACTGAGGCTCAGATCATGAACTCCTTATTGTCAAATTCAGACTCAAATTGAAGAAAGTAGGGAAAACCACTAGACCACTCAAGTATGACCTAAATCAAATCCCTTATGATTATACAGTGGAAGTGAGAAATAGATTTAAGGGACTAGATCTGATAG
>SJYX01009652.1:165618-189113 GCA_006410675.1 Oreotragus oreotragus | reverse complement strand
ATAAGAGACAGATTTAGAAAAGTTTCTAATTTCCAAATATTTGGGGATTTTCCAGTCATCTTTTCGCTATTGATGTCTAGTTTACTTCCACAATAGCTTGAAAACATACTTTGTGTTATTTCTATTCTTTTGCAATTATTAAAATTTGCTTTATGTCTAGAATGTGGTCTATCTTGATGAATGTGTCCTATCTTAATGAACGTGCCATATGAGCTTGAGAAGGATGTATATTCTGCTTGTTTTTTTTATGGAATATTCTACATATATTATTTGATTCAGTTAACTGATAATGTTGTTCAGGTCATCTATATACCTGTCTCTTATACACATCTAGATGTGTATAAGAGACAGGAGTTTACTTGCTCATTATTGATCTCTTTAATAACAGTTTCCTGCATTTCATTGATATTTATTTTAAAAATTATGCTAATTCACCTGCCCTGGGAAGCCAGTTATGAAGACAGAGTTAAGAGTACAAGAAATGTATTGGTAAAAAATACAGTGAGAGGAAGTACAATGGAGCATTTGCTTTCTAAATGCTGTGTAAGTCTTATATTCATGAAATAAAAGCAGAAATTGGTTGGAACACTTCACTGTGCAGTGGAAGAGTTCTACTTAGAGCAGAAATGGCCAGATCCTCCTGTCTTCATATTTTCATTGCTTAAGGGAATGTGTGTCCAGGAAGGGATCCCCTGGTAGATCAGCTGGTAAAGAATCCATCTGCAATGCAGGAGAACCCGTTTCAGTTCCTGGTTTGGGAAGATACCCTGGAGAAGCGATAGGCTACCCATTCCAGTATTCTTGGGCTTCCAGGAAGAATGTTTTCTCAGATTTAATGCTATGAAAGAGTCTCACAGTTCAACATCAGACTCTCCCTCAAGGGAGCATGGCTGGATGAAGGACTCCCTTGGCTATGGCTATTCATCCATATGCTATGTGAATCCACATTTTTGACACAGTTTAGAGAATACATTCCCTGGCATCCTAGTATGCCTTTTTTAATTAAGAAGCTTGGGGCTGGTGTATGGGGATGATCTGGAGGGACTGTCTCTTATACACATCTAGCAGTTTCATGAGAAACCTCATGATGAGAGGAGGCATATGGTAGTGTTTCATCAGGAAACAGGAAGGGTGATATTTCTGCCAAAGGGTGATGTAACTCACCATAATTTCAGCCTTGGAAAAGCAAGGGTAATTACTTAGCTCACTCTTCTCCATGTAGAAGTTGAACTAACTTTCCAGGTGCCAGTGTGACATGGCTGTAGGAGTGCGGTAGCCATCCATGCATGTGTTTCCTTGTAGGGAAGATCCTTAGTTGGGGGATAGGAAGAGACAGAGGTTTGGATTGTAGGTTTTTATTTACTCTTTAAATCCCTTGATGATATAACAACAGCAACAACAACAATGATAAAAAGTCATGAAGAATGAGAATCATTGCTGAGGAGGAGAATATTCTTAGGTGAGCATGCTGCTTCCTTTTCTGATTTTATTTTTTAGATAAAAAGAGGAACATGGGCACTTCAACATACTTTTCTATTTGCCTGATTAATATTGAGCAGGAGAAACTATCAACACTCTTAATGCTCATAAATATAAGTAGCTGTAGGCAGGTTTGTTATTTATTCTTATGAGAAGAGACCTGGAGATTTTTCTTTAATGCATCAAGAAGTCTTATATGATGATTTTTTTGAAGAAAAAGCAAGCAAAACCCATTATTACTGTGGAACTTAATTAAAAATAAGATGAGACATGATATGATTGCCAATCCCTTTATCATGCCAGGGGTTCTTAAGGCTGTAAACACTTCATGTGGTGAGACTAGAAGTAAAACTAAAATTATTATTATTACAGGTACAATTATAAGCATAATGCTTTGTATTCCCTATAACCCTTTTACATACTTGTGTTTTCAAACAATTCTCAGAAGAATTGTCACAGATATTGGCAAAGTTTGATTCACTCTTAATGTGCATGTTCTGTTAATGTCAATGGTTATTACTGGATCCATCAGAAAAATCTGGGTAGAATTAAATTGAGAGGAGTCATATTGTTGAATGAAGTTCTGTCTGTCCTGTTTCTCCGGTCTGTTTTTCCCTCATCATAGCTGTCTCCTTCTGCTTTGTATGTTCAACATTATTCTTTGTGTTAAAATTAGCAGCAGATAATAACACAAACTGTACAATAGCCAGTTAGGCCTAGGAATCTGCAGAGCTGTTGCTCAGTTGAGGGCCTAGGGAATTCTTGGATTAGTTGAATTATTTTTGGAGATAAGCTTTCAGATTATGCCCTAGGTCACATCTAAAAATAATTTCAATTTTTCTTTAGAGATTTTATGTCCTTTTTCAGCTAACTTGCAATATGGAATAGATGGGCTCCAATAGATGGAGTCCTTTATGGATGCCTCTTTGGTAACTGAGCACCACACGGGGTCATCTACCTACTGCAGAAGGGTCCATTTCCTGGGGGACTGGAGGGTACTTACATCTTGGTAGAGTTCTTGGGTTAAACAAGAAGTGTTTAAGATGAACCCTTGAGGCATGACTGTCCAGTTGTATTGTTGATCATTGCAAGTAAAGGCAAATAGATGTTGGCTATTGGGGTCTATAGGGATGCTGAAAAGGATTAAGTCAAAGTCCACATCAGTGAACCCTTTTGTGTCTGATGGAACTTGTGATAAAAGGGTGATGGGTTTAGAAAAACTAGGAAATGGTAAATAACTACATTGTTAATAGCTCTCAAGCCCTGGACTAATCCTCATCCCTACTCATTATGTTTCTGAACTGGCAAGATAGTTGTGTTGCAGGGGCTGGCACAGGGAATGATTATTCCCTGGGCATTTAGGTCTTCTGATATTAGTGTGAGGCCTTAGTTGGCCTCAGGCTTTAATGGGTATTGAGGAGACTTGGGAAGAGGTTTAGTTAGGTCTCTCTGAATTTTTTTAGGTTCTGCACATTTTATTCTTCCAATGTTAGTGTTAGAGGAAGCCCACAGATGTTTGGGCACCTCAGGTAAATGAGGACTTTTTGGACAGAATTCTTCCTCTTCTAATCAAAGACAGATTGTAAGAAACATAAAAGATCAGGTTCAGGTTGATGAGAAAATTTGAAGGCAAAAATCTCTATTGAAGGCATTGTTTTAATCTTTTTACTATAGAAAGAGTTATAACCTTTTAAATATAGAAACTACCTAATAGATTGGACAATTACTCTTCTTCCAAATGAACAGCATTGATTAGTTAGAACTAAACAACGATATTATCCCCTTAACCTTCATTTTATTTTACTTTCTTTTCCACATTTCCCCTAAGGAATATGATTATTATAATTGCTTACATTTAACTAACAAAGGAAAATAAAAATTCAAAGCTTCTACAACAAAATAAATCTTCAAAGAGCTGATAGACTTCTAATGTTTAGTTGTATATTTAGATGTATATCTAAATTGATATTACTATTATATGTGCTATTCCATTCTCAAAACACATCAGGGATAGCCTTCATACATTCTGTTTCTTGAGTCAAAAATTAATTTGGACTAACATAAAAACTTCATTGTTCTTGATATGACAAAATTTTTGCAGAGTCATTTTATACATAGGATTCCATCTACCTCATATACTTTTAATCAGAAACTCAGGAAACAGAGAAATTCATCTTGAAACCTTGAAACTGAAAACAAGAATATTTTATGTGCATAGTGCCAGACCCCACAAGCTGTTCAACAGTTTAAGATAGCCACTGCAAAAAGAATTCACCTGAGTACTGCTTTCAAGGCATGTTGAGTAGCAATGAAATCAGGCGATTACAGTTTGAATTATTGCCTGGTCAACTAAGAAACCACTGAAGCACAGAATTGTATTGACTAGTGTCTTTCATCACAACATTCTGTTGATAGCAGAGCTCTAAGTCACACTAACAACTTGTTGAGTAGACCACCTTCACGTTGTTCAAACACCCGGCTCTTACATAGAAACTTGCAGGGAGGCTGAGAGAGCACAGAGAGAAAACAGAAGTGAAAGATGAGAAACTGAAACTAGGGTAGGGGAAGGTAATAAAAAAGAGAGGAGTGTTAACCTTCTAAAGAACCTCTATTGTTCTAACCCCAGAAAGTAATAAATTCAAAGACTCAACCTGTCCTAGGCCCAAAGGGTCAGGGAAACTGAAATCTTCTTTGGGACACCAGATCCAGTGGGTCAACATAAAGTTACCAAGTAACATGCAAGTAACTGCGATATTCAGCCACCCATCCTTCAACATTAATAGGACACTTAACATCTCTTGTCTCAACAATGCAGTTGAAAAATGGGGGTTCATTCCCTGGAAGAAACATGAAGATGGTGGGGGAGAGGGGTCAGCTGGGTACAAACAACTTCATTCCCATCAAAGGCAAGGTCTCATTCTCATGTGTGTTCCAAGTAATTCATGGCACAATCCATCTTATACTAAAGTGTGGCTGAAAAGTGTCCAATAAATAATTCACATCCATAGGAATATTTTCAAAAAAAGTAAATATTTGAAGTTTTAAAATATATCAATCATAAGAAATTATGTACTAAATATTAATGACCTTGTGCTGTTAACCAAGGGGACTACTTAAGTAATAATCTCTGTGATCTCTAACAATGGACTACTGTTGTATGAAAAATTAAAAATAAAGGAACAGAAATTCTTTCTAGGTCTGTATTTCAACATAGAGGCTGTGAATCACTAGTAAAGAAAAGATACACATAAACTAGCAGGTTTAGATATGGTTTAGGTATAACTCAAGGTGGGAAATTTTTATTAAAAAATCAAGTAGACCTCTGATTAGTAGGAAGATGCTTTTGATCTAGAGGAGATGCTACATTTATTGTTATATAAGTTTGCAAACATTATAGCATTTATCTATGGGGCTGCTGTTTAAAATGGTTGCTAATGAGCAAGGGTGCAAATGTAGCAAATTGCATCTTCAGTGTTTACTCTTTTAATGTGAAGACTCTTTCAATACAGTATCAAGGTTCTTAACTGTAATGAAAGGTTTGCCTAACTGTGAACATTAGTGCATCCTAATAGTCATGTCTATGGATGTTTTCCTTCAATGTCACTGTTGGCTTTTGTCTCATTACAGGAACTTCCACCTCTTTACCGGTGACAATTCACTGATCTTGCTGTATCATCAAGCTCTGTTTATTTTCCAGATCATTTCTAATAACGGGTGTATTTATGGCCTCATCCAGATGATGCTGGTTTGTTGTCACAGAGTTATCAAACCCTGGCTTGGTCACTCATTCCTTCAGCAACCTGTTACTATAGCTGTGGTTTCTCTATGTTCTCAGTTCCATGCATCCCATGCAGTGAGCACCATTCCCTCTCTTTCCAGCCCTGTATCCTGCCTCCATGGTCTCCCAGCTCCACTGGTACCTTCCAGTCATTCATCTTACCTTCCTTTTAATATCCTTTGCACTCCTGTGTGCTCACTTCTCTTCCTACTGCTTAAGTTTCATGGTCAGTGATCACGATGACTTCCTTGCCTCCCTCTGGCTTTCTAGATCTTGTTACTCACTTGCCAAAATCACAATCTTGGTTAAATCCAGCTCTGCCTGCTCCCCACCTACAGCTCTGAAGGTGAATGAAACTAGAGGAAGACACGTGGTCATACTGTCTTACTTTTATTTTACTTATTTCTAAACTGAATTATAGTTGACTTGCAAAATTATATTAGTTTCAGATGTACTGCATAGTGATGAAATATTTTTATAGATTGTACTGCATTTAAAGTTATTATGAAATATTGGCTATTCCCAATGCTGTTTAATATAGCCTTACAGCTTATTTCGTAAATAGTACTTTGTACCTCTTAATCCTCTATTCCTATCTTGCCTCTCCCCACTTCCCTTTTAGTAACCACTAGTTTGTTCTCTGTATCTATGAATCTGTTTCTATTTTGTTATATTCATTCATTTTATTTTTTAAATTCCACTTGTAAGTGGTAACAAATAGTATTTATCTATCTCTGACATTTCACTAAGTATAATATACTCCAAGTCAATTCTTGTTGTTGCAAATGGCAAAATTTCATCTTTTATGGCTGAATAGTATTCCATTGTGTATACATATACCACATCCTCATCTGTTCACTTGACAGTCTTACTTTTAGATTCATGATCACAAACCTCAAGTGATCTCCTAATACCTGGCAATCACACGGTACTTTCCTAGCATTATTTACTCTCGCACCGTCTCTTAGAAGCCTTCTTCCCCTATTAGCACCTTCAACTATGTGATTTGCTTTCTTTTCTTTTGAATTTTTCACATTGCTGTCTAAAGCCAATTCCTGACTCCTGCATTAGATCCTATTTCCCCTCATTTGCTCAAGGACATTTTCCCAGCAATTTTCTACTCTTTTTCCTGCCTCATTATTTTTTTTTCCAGCTGGCAACAAGTATGCTATTACTTCCTCACCTTAAAAACCTAAATGACAGGCATTCTTCTGATTCCACTTCTTGCATCATTGTTAGACAGCACGTTTTCTTTTTTGTATTGACACCAAATACCATATCTTTTTGGGTTTCATCCAATCTTACTTATCCTTCTTCCTCAGCCTCCTTTGTTGACAGTTCCTCCAGTTTAATTTTAGGGTACACCAGTGCTCAGACCTTGCTTCTCTTCTTTCTCTATGCTCTTCCTACCCTTGATCTCCTCCAGTGCTATGACTTTAGATATCATGGATACAGTCTGTGTATGTGCTCAGTTGTGTCCAACTCTGTAACCCCATGGACTGTCACCCACGAGACTCCTCTGTCCATGGGATTTTCTAGCCAAGAATACTGGAGTGGGTTTCCATTTCCTTCTCCAGGGGATCTTCCCAACCCAGAGGTCAAATCTGAGCCTCCTGCATCTCCTTGGCAGGCGGATTCTTTACCACTGTGCTGGCATGTATACACTGGTGACTCCCAATTATTCATCTCCAATTTGGATATTCTTCTGAACTCCATACTAATAACATATCCAAATGCTGTACTGACCTTCCTTTTTTGATGTCTAAAATATGTATATTTCAACATTTTCTTCTTTTTTAAAATTAATTTTTATTTGCATATAGTTGCCTTACAATATTGTGTTAGTTTGTACTGTACAGCAAAGTGAATCGGCTATACACATACATATATCCCCTCTTTTTTGGATTGGATTGATGTCTAATATTAAACTCAACATGTTCAGAACCATTTTTTCTCCCAAAATTTATTTTACCCACAGCCTTTGTCATCTCATTTAATGATAACTGTGTCCTTTCAGTTGCTGAGGTTAAAAACTTTGGATTCATTTTTGCAACCCTTATTTTTTCCCATTTTCTATCCAGTCTTCCAGACTGGAAGGTCTATATCCTATTGGGTCTATGTTTAAACTGCACCTAGAATCTGACTGCTTCTTACCTCCTCCACTGCTACAGTCCTGGCCTGAGCTACAGGCATCTTCACATGGAGGCTGCAGACACCTCCTAACTGGTCTTCTTGCTTTTCCCCTTTTCCCCATGTTCTAGCTGCTCTGTTGTCATTCTAGCAGCTAGAGTGATGCTCTGAAAAATCTGTCTCTGCTTGGGTCACTTCTGTGTTCAAAACCTTATAACTCATCCCCATTTTACTCAGTTAGAGCCAAGGTTCTTACAGGCTCTGTATTATATGCTCCCTGTTTCTACATGTTCACTTTAATTTAACTTCTTATTCATCTACTCATTTTCACTCTGTTTCAGCAACATCCTAGCCCTTTGTGTCAGGTTGAAACTGTATCTGCTTGAAACAGTCTTCTTCCAATTGTCAGCATTAAGATTCTCTCACATCCCCTTGGCCTTTGCTGAGTGTCACTTTCTCAAGGAGACCGTCACTGCTCTCTCGGTGTAATATCACATCCTGACCTCCTGCCCCAACACTATGGGTTCCCTTCTTACCCTCTTCTCTACGATTTTTTTCTATAGATGTTCATTAGTTGTGTTTTTTTTTTTTTTAACATATTAGATAACTTACTGATGTATCATTTCCATTAAATATCTTCCTTTCTCCTTTTGGAATGTAGGCTCCAGGCAGACACAGATCTTTGTTCACATGTATAACTGAAGCATCTAGAACAGTCTCTGTCATTTAGTTGGTGTTCAGTACTTTTTTTTTGAATGAAAAAATATGAATGTAATTTTGCATTATGTTCAGTCTGTTTTTAAAAATTACATGTGCTTTTTGATCGATGTGTTCAAGATAGAATAGAAAACGTTCATGTAAATACTCACTTTCCTCGCATTTATTTCCCTTCCACAACTTCTCAGAGATGTCTTATTCCTTACCAAAATGTTAGACTTTGGTTTTGGGTGTTGTGCTGCCATCTAATGAGGTGAATATAAATTACATAAATTTTCTTATCTTCCACCGTTACAGTGACTTTTTCTTCAGGAATGCCTCCTTACCTTCCTAGAGTCACAAAGACTTGAGAGGAATATTAACTAGTAGATTTTGATCCAGATTCTTGGATGCATGCAAGTAGAAGCATGCAAGCCGCTCTCTTGAAGTCTTAGAGCGTCCGATGTACAAAGCCAGTGCAGAGTAAAAGATTATATCAATTACAAATGTATTATCTTTACTTCAAATAACGTTTGCACTGGAAAATGAAACAGATCATTTTATGGGTCACACATCTGTTTACAAAATACATCTCTGGTTTGACCATGTACTGACCTGTAACATGGGGGAGTTTCTTTCCTATAAAATGGAGCCCAAAGGGAAAATTTGCGAGACTTGGGAAAGTGAAAGAAAGGACTGTGTTTTTTCCTTTATGCCTGGGTCTCAAAAACAGCTTAGCGGAGCTAGAGTTTTAGAGGTAGTGGACCACAATAGATTTGATTCAGAAGCCAACTCTGCAGGAGATATTTCACAGGACTATGGACATGGTTCAGCTTTAAGGACCTTGTAACAAAGGGAAATATTAAGGCACAGAAGCCTATTTGATGATCTTGACTGATTATGGAGCAATATTCGGAGAGAAGCAAATGAAGCCTCCTCTCCCCCCACAACTTAAAATATATAAAATTGATCACAGTGACTCCAATATATATCCTTTTATGCCTTCTGTACATGTTTAAAGGTTTCCCAGAGACTAGAAAGTTATACATACTGTGTTGGCAGTCTACTCCACAGCCTGCCTTTAGCTAATATATTTTTCTTCTCCTAGGAAGTTGTTTCTCTACCATGTTCTTTTTTGGTCAAAACTTAATTTTGAGGTATCAGCTCAGTTCAGTTCAGTCGCTCAGTCGTGTCTGACTCTTTGCGACCCCATGAACCACAGCACGCCAGGCCTCCCTGTCCATCACCAACTCCCGGAGTTCACTCAGACTCGTGTCCATCGAGTCAGTGATGCCATCCAGCCATCTCATCCTCTGGCGTTCCCTTCTCCTCCTGCCCCCAATCCCTCCCAGCATCAGAGTCTTTTCCAATGAGTCAACTCTTCGCATGATGTGGCCAAAGTACTGGCTGCTGCTGCTGCTGCTGAGTCGCTTCAGTTGTGTCCGTTTCAGCGTATAGTTGATTCAGCTGCTGCTGCTGCTAAGTCACTTCAGTAGTGTCCAACTCTGTGTGACCCCATAGACGGCAGCCCACCAGGCTCCCTCGTCCCTGGGATTCTCCAGGCAAGAACACTGGAGTGGGTTGCCATTGCCTTCTCCAAGTTGATGTATAATATTGTGTTAATTTCAGGTGTATAGCCCAGTGATGGAGTATTTTTGTGGAGTATACTCCATTATAGGTTATTACAAGATAATGGCTAGATAATTCCCCATGCTGTACAACGTATCCTTGTTGCTCATCTGTTTTATACATAGTTCTTTGTATCTGTTAATCCCATATCCCTACTTTTCCTCTTTTCTTCTCTCCTGCCTTTGGTAATCCCAAGTTGTTTTCTATCTGTGAGTCTATTTCTGTTTGTGTATACATTTGTTTGTATTATTTTTTAGATTTCACATATAATTGATATAGTATTTGTCTTTGACTTGTTTTGTTAGGCATAAGATCCACATTACTGGAAGTGGCAGTATTTCATTCTTTTTCATGGATGAGTAATATCCCATTATGTTTATATATACCACATCTTCTTAATCCAGTCTTCAGTTGATGGACATTTCAGTTGCTTCCATGACTTGGCTATTGTAAATAGTGCTCCTATGAACATTGGGATGCATGAATATTTTTGAATTAGTGTTTTTGTGTTTTCCAGATATTATACTCAGAAGTGGGATTGCTGGATCATATGGCAGCTCTATATTTAGTTTCTTGAGGACCCTCCATGCTTTTCCCTGGAGAAGGCAAAGACAGCCCACCCCAGTACTCTTGCCTGGAAAATCTCATGGACGGAGGAGCCTGGTAGGCTGCAGTCCGTGGGGTTGCTGAGTTGGACATGGCTGAGCGACTTCACTTCACTTTTCACTTTCATGCATTGGAGAAGGAAATGGCAGCCCACTCCAGTGTTCTTGCCTGGAGAATCCCAGGGATGGGGGAGCCTGGTGGGCTGCCGTCTATGGGGTTGCACAGAGTTGGACACGCCTGAAGTGACTTAGCAGTAGCAGCAGCATGTTTTGCCATAGGGGCTGTGCCAATTTACATTCCTACCAACTATTAAGGGTTCCTTTTTCTCCACATCCTCTCCAACACTTGTTATTAGTAGACTTTTTAATGAAGGCCATTCTGACAAGTGTGAGGTGATATCTCATTGTTGTTTTTATTTGCATTTCTCTAATAATTAGTGATATTGAGTGTCTTTTCATATGCCTGTTAGCCATCTTTATGTTCATCTACTTTGTTCTTTATGATAACTATGAGAAACCCTATGAGTTTCTTTTTAGTTTTTTTTTTTAAGTTAAACTATGTATATGTGGAACACATGTCTTGAATTTCCACCTTTTAAAGACCTAAAAAAAAAAAAATAAATAAAGACCTATGATCTTAAAATGTCACCTTTATTTTATAGACCACAAGGCTATGTTGTTATTTTTCATTCTGTTAATATTTAGTGTTAATGCAGTCTCTTGGCTTGCTTATTCTTAAAAATTAGTTTAACAGAAATATCACTAAACTTAAGTGCTTGACAGTTTGAATGGTATAAGATACAAAGTAGAAAATTGACATCTTCATTAAAATTCTATGGAAAACTTATACCAGAATGAGTCCTTAAATGAAATTTATTAAATTCATTTTCTTCCAAATATTTTATCAAGTATTAGGAATTAATTTACTAAGAATAGTCTGTATATAATTCCAAATATTTTGAGATTTTGATTGGTAACTCTCATAGTAGGACAAACCCTATGGAGTCTCTGTATCACTACGTCAACTACAGAACCATGAGGCTGAATTTGTGCTGTTATCTTCCTTCTCCTCTAGAACTCATTTTCTTTACTTAAATACTTGAAGCTTGATTCACTTCTCTTCCTCCATTATTCTTCTCCTGTCTCATGCCTGGAGTTTGAACTTGAGAATTATAATAATTTGCAGTGTCATATGCGTAGGGGAGAGCACTGCTAAGAGTGATTCACAAGTCTTGACTGTGCTTATAGAAATTGAGTTGAGTTTTATACTATTGTTAATCCTGACTTTGTATTGTAAATAAAATACTAACTTATTTAAATAATTTTATATAAAAAGTTCCAGACCACTTAATTTTTCTCTTCTCAGAAGTAGTGAAAATCTACTGGTAGCTTTTGGGAGGCTCATTAATTTCTCTTTATAGGAAAGTGTGAGTTGTGTACTATATTGTTTTCTTAATGTAATTAATGTCTAAGGCAAAATGGAAACTTAAGTTGTAAATGATTATTTCATGATCTTTTGCTTTTAGAAACTTTTGTTTTCTTCAAATTATGTGAAGTTCACATAGCCTATTTTCCTTTTTTGTTTTATCACCAACACATATTTTAGAGCATAGATATCTCTCAACAAGTAGAGGCCAACTCTAGAGGTTTTCAAGTATCCCTTCCCTGTTCAACTCTTCTGTTCATTTCTCCCCAAATAATGTATGTGTTTAGTATTTAATCTTCCTGATAGGGGAGAACCATCCCTGGTCAAGGATATGAGTGAATGAAAGCTCCTACCAGAAGATGGAAATCAAGGGCTGGACAGAAAGATCACTGGATCTTTGTCTCATTTCCACAAATAAGTAAAGAGGGTTGAGTATGTGAACTATTTCTTAGAGCATGGACGAGGAAGAGCTGCCACTGTAAAGAATTTGCTCATCCTCGTGAACCTCAGAGTGGGATTAATCCTCACTGTGGGATGTGGTTTAAAGGCTAGATTTCAGAGAGGAAGTCTAAGTGAATGAATAACCCACATGTTTAATAAAGAAATAGAGTAGTATATAAATGGTCACCAATAACTGCAGTTAGTTTTGTGCAGTGCATATTCACAATGTAGAATAAAGGCAGTGGCCAATAACCAAGGGGTAGGGAACACTAAGAACCAATCAAAAGATTTCCTTGGTAGTGCTGTAATTGCTAAGGTCTTGTGGAAAAATCTCTATTTTCCTTTGCTTGACTTAAAAATGTAACTTCCTCCCTAAACCTAATCCCCAACCCTTTGCATTTCTTTCACAGCATTTAGCATAGTATGGACTTTTTTGCATGTGATTATTTGGAGATGTGTGTGTCTCCCCCATGAGACTGTAAGCTCCGCCGGACTGGAACAAGTTCTCTTTTGCTCATTATTGCATCTTCATTGCCTGTCACAGCACTTAACACGTAGGTATTCAGTCAATGTTGAATGAGTAAAACTGACAATGTATATATCTATTTGTGCCAGATGATGTTTTCATGTAACTACCCATGTCTGAATTCTAGTAATGAACACAGCTTGGGTTCCAATTAGATCTCTCTCCTATACCCCCATGTCCGAAAATACAGAGATGTGAAGTCACAAGGGTCTGAACACATTTGAAGTGAACTAATGGAGTATGTCTTTGCTCATAATAATTTAGAACAATAGAAAGAAGCCTCCCCATAAGAATATCACTACTCTGGTAGTGGCAGCAAACTGCTGCTGCTGCTAAGTCGCTACAGTCGTGTCCGACTCTGTGCGACCCCATAGACGGCAGCCCATCAGGCTCCACCGTCCCTGGGATTCTCCAGGCAAGAAGACTGGAGTGGGTTGCCATTTCTTTCTCCAATGCATAAAAGTGAAAAGTGAAAGTGCAATTGCTCAGTCGTGTCTAACTCTTAGCGACTCCATGGGCTGCAGCCTTCCAGGCTCCTCCATCCATGGGATTTTCCAGGCAAGAGTACTGGAGTGGGGTGCCATCGCCTTCTCCGAGTGGCAGCAAACTAGCAAGAACCTACTGGTCAGGCAGAACTGATCTGCCTGACCAGTAGGTTAAGACTGGTCCGTCTATGCTATTTAATGAATATAGTGACCAAGAACAAGTAACTTAACTCCCACTGACTTCACTTTCTTCATCTGAAAGTTGAGGGGGCTGGACTAGATGATGTACAGTTCTTCCTTTGTGTGCCACGTTACTTTCAATAACAATGGACACATAGATTTGTTTTTTTGGGCAGGAATGGAAGACAACTAGAGGTAATGGCTATCTTACAGACCTTGACACTCAGTAAAAATTTTAAAGTTAGGAAACATGAGATTTTAGGGAACTAATGAAAAAAGAATAGATAGAATGAACAACAGACACCCTCCGCCATAGAAATAATCCACTTAGGATATTTCAGCTTTCAATATTGTTAGTGCATTACTGAATTTTTTACTCTGCTTTCCATGCTGTGAACAGTGACTGTCTTTTTCCATTTTTAGAATCACTCTCTATAGATGCAAAGTCTGAGAAGTAACCAATCAGCCAGGGTCATGTCCCTTGCTCATACCCTGGCTACCTGAACTGTCTCTGTCCCCTTGTCTTTCCATAGAAAGAACCAAGATCTTGCTTCCTTTCTAGTCTAGCTGATCAGTTTCTAGGGAGGCAAAAATGATAAATCTCTGCCATATTATACTTGTGACAAAATAACAATCGACTGAATTCTTTAATCTTAAAATTCTGAGGCTGAATGATACAGCTTTGGCATGGATCAGAGTTAGAAAATATGTCTTAGGCAGAACTAGGGGATGGATGGTGCCAACCTTTGTTCCTGTGCATCACAGGACACCCGCTGCTCTGAAAGCTGCTCCGGATTTTCTAGAGGGTCAGAGGAAGCTGTTCCTTTCTAAGACGGGCAGCCTCCCAGACACCACAGTCATTGTGGACAATCATTTGTTTCCTATGCCTGTGCTTCTTCCACTGTCTTACTGCCTTGAAGCTATGAAATCTGATTATTGCTCTGATGGTAAAAATTTATCCCTCTGGAAGTGTGCCATGGCTACTTCTGTTTTAACTGAGAGTCTTAAAGAATTCTTGGTTAATAGGGGGATATATAAAGCTTCCATAATGGCTTCATCTTGCTTAAGGAAATAACCTGACATATTTCCAGCATCCTTTTGTATGTGATTAACCCCCCTCTAATCTGCTGACCTTCTTAGTCCTGATCCCCAAGGTTTCGTTTATATCTTCTGTTTTATTTAAGCTTTGCAATTTCTTGTATGTTCATACAAAGTTATTATGAATCCTTTGTGGACAATATATAGTAATTTACTTATTCAACAAAGAACTGAACTCAGTATTCTAAGTGCCAAGTATACAGTTGATGAACAAAATTCAGTTCCTGTTCTTGAGTATCATAAACACTTTGAGGCAAATATACATGTAAAAAATTATAGTACAGTAGTATGAGGCAGGTATTTACACATCTCCACAGTGTCCTGGGGAACAGGTTGGATGGGCACCCAGCCCCTCAGTGGGCAAGGGGAGAAAGAGGTATAAAAAGTTTTTCAGGCAGGTTGACAGTTGACCTGAAATCAAGAGGACAGAAAATATTTTTTAATAGGATAAGCATGATAATGGCATTTTGGAAAGTGGAAACAGTATTTTCAAAGTGATCCTGGCATAATTGGTGAGCAGAAGGTAGTTTGGTAATGACTGGTGTATAGTTACAGTTATTATTGATGAGGTAGAATTTTTGGTGTGGCAGTGCAGTGATCATATTTGAGCTCGAGGCAGATCACTTTGGTGGCAGTCACTGTGGAAGATGACAGAGAGGAAGTGGTACTCAGGCATATGCTTGTGCATAGGAGTGTGTCCGAATGTGTGCTCTCAGAGGGGAACAGGGGAGCAAATGGCAATGGAAGGTGGCACAGTACTGTCCCCTTTCTGGCTTTAAATTCTAGTGCAGAGATGTGTATGTGTGTGTGTGTGTGTGTGTGTGTGTGTGTGTGTGTGTGTGTGTACACCTGCATGTGTAAAGGGAAACACCATAAAAAATGTTATGCCAAGGGAACCTGAATAAGACTGACCGAGAAAAGGGACTAAATATATAAATGGGCAGGTATACATGAGTAAATTGATGAGTATTAAATTTTGAATTAAATAAAAGGCTTTTGTGTTTATGTAAATTCACATGGCACAAATATTTCCCCAGTTAAGGCTCTGTTTGCAAGCTTGAAGCATCTAGCATTGCTAATATGTGCATGCATATGCCACTCGGTAGCACATTTGCTGGTTCACACACAAAAATACAGTGTGGATCTCAGAGCCATCTGTCATGTGCTCAGCTGGATAGTGTTAGAAAATGAGCAGCTCTTTGAGGCAGTTAAAGAATGAGATACTAAAATAATATAGAATCATATTCTGAAGATTAGGAAGGATTTAGAATTGTTTAGTTTTCTTGTTAATGGCCACTTTATTTTTAAACCTCACTCATTGCTGAGTATGTGATCAAAGACAAAATGTAAGGAGAGCAAGCAAATATTCCTTCTTGTATCCCTTTCTGCTTTTTTCTCCTTTTCTGTCATGTGTTTGCTGTCTGCCAGGCTCTGTGCTTCATGCTGGGGCACCAGGGAGACCAAGACACAGATCCTGACCTCATGGAATTCAATTTCTCTAAGAGGAAGCAGACAGGACAAGAACTAATTATAATGCAATGTAATAAGTACTCTAATAATAGAATGAGACAAGATTTGGGAGACTGGAGAAAAGAGCAATTAATTATTGCTGCCCAGCAGGATTGGAGAAATCTTCATAGGGGAAGTGACACCTGACCTGGCTGTTGAAGGATGGACAAGATTTTCCCTCGTTAGGAAATTCGTCAACAGGGAATTTCTGACTTCAGGCAGAATGCACTTCTTTACCATTCAAAAAGAGCCTCCTGAGTCTGTGTTCAGCAACTTGCGAACTTGAGGACATATGTTAATGCTGAAACAGCAGATTGAATAAATTAAAAAATTGGATTAAAAGCTTGGACCAAAGTTGGAGCATGATGGTGATATAGGGAAGGAAAAGAGAAATACTATTTGCTGTTTGCTATACTTGATCAAGTGCTTTGATATAGTTGTTCTCAATCCCCAAATCAGTAGAGTAGATATGAGTGCTTTAAGAAAAATACTCAAGGTCACTCAATAGCCAGTATTTGAATTTGCATCCTTCTGACTGTGAAAGCCAACATGATTTTCGCTGTGCACTCTTGGGTTTATGCACCTGTGTTGAGTATAAAATGTACATGTATACAAATACAAACACATACAGCTAAATACATCTGCACACATGTATGTATCTTATTTATGCTCTTTCTTAAAAAAATACTGATTTATATATTTAGCTGCTTTAGGTCTTAGTTGCTTTCATGTGGCATGTGGCATCTTTAGTTGTGGCATATGAAGTCTTAGTTCTAACGTGTGGGATCTAGTTCCCTAACCAGGGATTGAACCTGAGCCCCTGCATTTGGAAGCATGGAGTCTTAGCCACTGGACCACCAGGGAAGTCCCTATTTGTGGTCTTTACCATGGTAAGCAACTATTTTGTAGGAATATTTTTGTCCCCTAGTGATTTGGAAATAAAATATACTTTTCAAGATAGATGCTTTATTAGGGAGTAACTTTGGGAAATTTATATGAATGGAAATTATCAGGCCTAATCCTGGCTTGAGCTGTGCTCTTTTGCTTTGTTTTGGTACAAAATACCAGCAGCACAGCCTGTGGCAGGACTCAGCCCATTGCCGAATCTTTTCAATGAGAAGCTTTCAGCACATCACTTACTGTTTACTAACACTTGGAAGTGTTAAAATCTTTCATGTCCACAGGTTGGGGATCTGGCTGTTGAGTCACTGGGAGCATTTTGTTGACTTCATGGGGTTTTTACAAAGGAGATCAAAGGGATGCATTATGTTTCAATACATAACTTTATAGGACAGATGGAATCCACCTTGAAAGACCCATGACACTTAAGGCCAGATTATCAAAAGTTTCAGACACTAAAACCTATTAGCTTGTTCCAACCTTATCCTCACACTGTCAGCACTTTTTAGCTTCATTTATAGGTAGTGGACAGTCCAATTTGAATTTTAACTACTGCCAAAGTTCAAGCATAGGTTAGAAGGATGGCCACTGAAATATGGGCTCTTCTAATGATACTCTGGTCTGGTATGTAAACTTGTTCTCTTGAATGGTGATATCACACAAAGGGCTAAATCACTTTATTTGAATAAATTTTTGGAAGAATTCTGGAGCTTGGTATTTGGCTAGGTGGTAGCTTCCCAAGTCTGTTGTATCTCTGATGAGAAAAGAGCATGAAAGGAAGTTGTTTGTTCTTTCATCTTTCAGAAACTCCAAAAGAATTCTGCTCCTGCGCAAATTTAATGTTGGACATACACACAACCTTTGAGTTTCCCCCCTCAAACCTTGAAACAAACTGCAGTGTCACAAATGAGGATGGTTCACTCAAGTATCCTGACTTTTTTATCTGTGAAAAGACATGATTTTTGTGCATCCAGACCATTAATGATTAAATCTCATCAAGAATCTTGTTTTGTAAAAACAATGCATATATATATAGTAATTTTAAGTGATTATTTTACAAGTTAAGAGAGATCTTGCTATTTAATGAAATAGGCATTTAACCCAGTGTCTGAAAATATTTTTAAATGTAATTGTGTCATAATTACTTTAACATATACAACATTCCAATTCTTTCCCACATATACTGCTATTTTAAGTCAGACTGCAAAGTGAAATCTTTTGGATTTTCTATAAACTCTTCAAGTTTCACAATAAAAAAATTATTTTTCTGTTACCTTATTTTTTATTTTCATCTTTAAAATCTTTTGGCCGTTCTATGAGGCATGTGGGATCTTAGTTCCCTGAACAGGGATGGAACCTGTGTCCTCTGTGTTGTCAGCATGGTGTTTTAACCACTGGACCTCCAGGGAAGTCCTCTAATACTTTAACATAAGTAGTTGGGTTAAGTAAACATTTTCCCAAACAGATGCTATCTTTGTTCATTTCTTAGCGACTCATCTATTTTTCAACAGTTAGATTAAAACAATTGTCTACTGTTTTTTAAATACTATGAATATGCATAGTACTAAATTGATTAGGCATGCGAAGGTTTAAGGTCTATAAATGACATGTCTAGTATTTGTGAAATAACTTTGTCTTTCAGAGAGAATTTTTTAGTAATACACATATGCTGTGTTTAGACTTGATAAATTTTCTAGTAATAAAAAATTGATTTTATTTCATACATACTATGAAATGTCATGAGTTTGCTTTAAATAGTCATCTGTCTTCTTTTGGTGTTTTTAGAAATTTGCTCCCCTCCCCATTTCTTTTAGAAGCAGTTACGAATATTTTTTTCTGTGAGTATACTTTCCTTCCAAGCGTGTTGCCAGATATATTCTATAATTAAGCATTCAACCTCATCACACAGAACACTTTTGTTTGCCTGCTCTCCTGCCCTTTGAAGAGCATGCTTTAGCGCTTCTGTCTTGCAGGGACCCACCAAGAGCCACAGAGGTTAAAGGTACCCACCCATCCAGCAGGTGTGGAGGTAGGGGAAGGCTCTGTCTCCTTTGTTGGCGGCTCTGAAAGTGCAGGTGTTGAACATCAGCATCATCATTCCGTTTGATAGTTGGGCTTTTGTGTGTGTCAGGTGGGACATTTACACTAAATCTGAAGGGAAAAAACCTCTCATAACTTTGTTGTCTTGTCTGAGAAGCATAAAACAGGTTTGTTTTGTTTTTTTTTTTTCCATTGGTTTTAAAGCTGCAAAGATTGGAGTGGCTTTACCTGTCAAGCTTACAAGTAGAAGTCTTGTTTTAACTTGACCATAAAAACAGATACAGTTTATTCCTTATCTAAAAAAATAAACATTAAACGGTTCTAAGCAGAGCACTAGATATTTCCAGCATTTAACTAAGAGTTCTCTGGCAAATTGAATGCTTTGCCCACATTGGAAAATATACCACCTCTAAGATACTTCTATTTGTTTGGAATCTTTGGATTTAAACTTATAATTGTACTTTGTTTTCTATCACACTGTCGACTTAAATTAAGACGTATGCGGCACTAGGTCAGAGGAAC
This sequence comes from Oreotragus oreotragus, assembly GCA_006410675.1. Classification (NCBI taxonomy): domain Eukaryota; kingdom Metazoa; phylum Chordata; class Mammalia; order Artiodactyla; family Bovidae; genus Oreotragus; species Oreotragus oreotragus. The sequence goes on along the minus strand of SJYX01009652.1, from coordinate 169,669 downwards.
TGGAGAAAATCTCCCATTAAAACACAGAAATTATCTGTAGCATCTCTTGGTCGCCCCTGCTCCAATCCACCTGTCACTTCTGCTCCATGATTCATTCTGATAATGGTAACCAGCTGTTGATGTCAGAACCTATTACTGCTAAAGTTCAGTGCAGGCTCTTTTGTTCTTTCTAAAATTGCCAAAACAGTATAATAATGGTTTTTATGTTCTTTATCCCCAAATATGTTATTGTCCCTCTGCAATCCAAGTGGAAAAGTACATGTATTATGCTCTGAATTTCCTTCACGTCTGAACATGATGCAAATTGAAAAATAATTCTTACATTTGCATCACGTGGAAAAGTATCAGGAAGGTGGCCAGGGCCAAAAACTGACTTTTGTAAATATCTTAGTATCATGTGTTCCCTTTTAAAAAAATTATTTAACATTTTTGTTCTTATCACCCAAGAGGCTATGTGACTCAAGGAATGTCAAAAATTTGGTAAACTTAACAAGCATGTCTCTCTATTATAAGTCACAGAAATTGGTAGTAAGGTGAAGCCATTTTATTAAAGAATTTTAGGGACTTCCCGGGCAGTCCAGTGGTTAAGACTCTGCGCTCCCAATGCAGGGGGTTCAGGTTCGATCTCCATTTGGGGAGATCCTACATGCTGCATAGTGCTGCCAAAGTAAGAGGGAATTTTAAAATAGCCTTTACATGTTTTTAATGTTAAGCCTTGCTTAGGATACAAATTAAATGTTGAATTTTCTAATAAATTATTCATTGAAAGATTGAATAACCACATGCATATAATAATGATAAGAGCTACTATTTATTTTTGGCCTATTTTATGTCAAGTAGCCTCTTTAATCTTTATACCAACGATTATTCAAAGTATAAAAAAACTGAGACTAGGAAAATTTTAAGTAACTTGCAGTCACCCAGCTAGTGACAGCTGAAGTTCAGACCTGGAGCCAGCTTATTCCCAAATACTGTCTTTTTTTTTTTTTTTTTNGTTTTTTTTTTTTCCATTGGTTTTAAAGCTGCAAAGATTGGAGTGGCTTTACCTGTCAAGCTTACAAGTAGAAGTCTTGTTTTAACTTGACCATAAAAACAGATACAGTTTATTCCTTATCTAAAAAAATAAACATTAAACGGTTCTAAGCAGAGCACTAGATATTTCCAGCATTTAACTAAGAGTTCTCTGGCAAATTGAATGCTTTGCCCACATTGGAAAATATACCACCTCTAAGATACTTCTATTTGTTTGGAATCTTTGGATTTAAACTTATAATTGTACTTTGTTTTCTATCACACTGTCGACTTAAATTAAGACGTATGCGGCACTAGGTCAGAGGAACTGGAGAAAATCTCCCATTAAAACACAGAAATTATCTGTAGCATCTCTTGGTCGCCCCTGCTCCAATCCACCTGTCACTTCTGCTCCATGATTCATTCTGATAATGGTAACCAGCTGTTGATGTCAGAACCTATTACTGCTAAAGTTCAGTGCAGGCTCTTTTGTTCTTTCTAAAATTGCCAAAACAGTATAATAATGGTTTTTATGTTCTTTATCCCCAAATATGTTATTGTCCCTCTGCAATCCAAGTGGAAAAGTACATGTATTATGCTCTGAATTTCCTTCACGTCTGAACATGATGCAAATTGAAAAATAATTCTTACATTTGCATCACGTGGAAAAGTATCAGGAAGGTGGCCAGGGCCAAAAACTGACTTTTGTAAATATCTTAGTATCATGTGTTCCCTTTTAAAAAAATTATTTAACATTTTTGTTCTTATCACCCAAGAGGCTATGTGACTCAAGGAATGTCAAAAATTTGGTAAACTTAACAAGCATGTCTCTCTATTATAAGTCACAGAAATTGGTAGTAAGGTGAAGCCATTTTATTAAAGAATTTTAGGGACTTCCCGGGCAGTCCAGTGGTTAAGACTCTGCGCTCCCAATGCAGGGGGTTCAGGTTCGATCTCCATTTGGGGAGATCCTACATGCTGCATAGTGCTGCCAAAGTAAGAGGGAATTTTAAAATAGCCTTTACATGTTTTTAATGTTAAGCCTTGCTTAGGATACAAATTAAATGTTGAATTTTCTAATAAATTATTCATTGAAAGATTGAATAACCACATGCATATAATAATGATAAGAGCTACTATTTATTTTTGGCCTATTTTATGTCAAGTAGCCTCTTTAATCTTTATACCAACGATTATTCAAAGTATAAAAAAACTGAGACTAGGAAAATTTTAAGTAACTTGCAGTCACCCAGCTAGTGACAGCTGAAGTTCAGACCTGGAGCCAGCTTATTCCCAAATACTGTCTTTTTTTTTTTTTTTTTTTAGCTTCTCATTAAAACAACAACAAAAAAAGTCTATATCTGAAGAAAGAATTGTATAATACCATATTGGAATTAATTTCATTTTAAGGTTACAGTACATTCATGAACAAAATCTTCCTTGGGTTACTGCATTACCAAAAGATTTCTAACACACACACACACACACACACACACACTTGCTTTGAGAGTTTAATAGGAAAACTGAAGTGATGGAAAACTGAAGTGATGATATATATGCACATTTCCTATGTGCTTGACATGAATTGTCTTATTGTTACAACCTCATGGAGTAGATACTATTATTATGATACCTGTTCTACACAGATAAATACATTGAAGCCTAAGAAATCTAGTAAGCAAACAAAAAAGCTGAAGTTTGAACTTAGGCTGCTCCAGTTCCAGGAGCTAGGCAATACTGCATGCTTGACTTACTCTGGAGGTCCGTTTTTACTGTTTTTATCCTTTATCTAAAGGATCCACAGGATTTGAGGTTAAAAACGTATACTGTGCCCAGGATATTCTCTAAAAATTGCGTGCATATGTTTACTGAAATCTAATATGAGGTTCTTTTCCTTGTGATTTTCCACTGTCTCCCAAAATTATACAAAAAAGAAAAGAGCAGTTAATGAAGAAATCTAGTTACTGACATTTTACTCTATCTTGAATCTTAACATTAACAAAAGGGAATATTGGAAAAACACAAAAGGCAGGAAGGTTACTTGGCAATGTTGAGTACAGCCCTTGCTCCAGAGTCAATTGGCTTTGGTGAGAACCATGTGTACAAATTTGGTCCAAATTTGGCTGGATGAAAAACTGTCATTCTTTCTACTCTCTGTGGAAATGTGACTGTGTAGAACTTTCTTGTGAGTTTTGTGGTTATTTTATTTTCACTGTTCTTCAGAGTGTTTTTACTCTGCCTTTTTAGTGGATAGAAGAGCTCAGAGAAAACATACCTAATTCACAGGTGTATTGAGGTGCTTAAATGAGTTAACACATAATTTGGAACTTTTTTCCCTAATGAAACTTACTCTAAACATTGAATGATTTTTCCATTTTGATTTTGTATTTTTTTTACAGTATGGCTATCAGCTCTATTATAATAGGTGGATGAATGAGCATAAATGTTTTAAAAACAATAATTCAGTCAAGGTTCAGTCAAGACATTTACCTTCTAAATACAGGTCACCCTGTTAGGCATTTCTTTCATATCTTAAAAACTGCCCTTTGCGGACCCAGATTATTGTAGCTATTTATCCAGGTTTTATTCTTGGATATATAGTTCATATAGTCAATAAAACAGAGATAGATGTTTTTCTGGAACTCTCTTGCTTTTTCAATGATCCAGCGGATGTTGAAAATTTGATCTCTGGTTCCTCTGCCTTTTCTAAAACCAGCTTGAACATCTGGAAGTTCATGGTTCATGTATTGCTGAAGCCTGGCTTGGAGAATTTTCAGCATTACTTTACTAGCGTGTGAGATGAGTGCAATTGTGTGGGAGTTTGAACATTCTTTGGCATTGCCTTTCTTTGGGACTGGAATGAAAACTGACCTTTTGCAGTCCTGTGGCCACTGCTGAGTTTTCCAAATTTGCTGACATATTGAGTGCAGCACTTTCACAGCATCATCTTTCAGGATTTGAAATAGCTCAACTGGAATTCCATCATCTCCACTAGCTTTGTTCATAGTGATGCTTTCTAAGGCCCACTTGACTTCACATT